>CAHIKZ030000761.1:0-35000 GCA_903632075.3 Acanthosepion pharaonis
CTTCAAAGATATATTACAATATGCGGGGACAGCCATGTCAATAAGGAGACACATTTTTTTCTTTGCGGTTCTAATCACGATGTCTGGACGATTAGCTTTGTTTGTTCTGTCTGTGTGTATTGTAAAATTGTTACAGATCCTCTCTCCGTAATCGAGTCTGTTTCTTGCAGTTTCCTTTCCGTATAAGTTGCAGATTTTCCAATGCAGATATTATCTCACTCTGTCATGCCTGGCTTTATCTGCAGTTTTATATTTAATTGTATTTATATATTTTCGTCCGAAACTTTTAATAATTTTAAAATATGTCGGATGCAAGGAAGATAAATATTCTGCGAAATTTAAAAGATCAAAAAACAAAAATTGTGACGGATTTGATGACCATGTTTATATAAACATGCAAGTGGGTAAACTATAATCTGTACTAACTGGAAAATATATGTAAAGAGTCACATGTGAAAACCTTATAATATTAAGGATTTAACAAAATATGTCGTCATTTTTTATGGTATCGGTAAGCTATTATTATTGTTGCTCGACTTGTATCTTTCCCTCGTATTTCTGTTGCTACAATAAGTAAAAACTATTAAAAATAATTGAAAGCGCTTCATCTAAGAGATTTGAATAATATGATAGAAGTATTTTTGCTAAATGAAGAGGTCGATTGATTGATTTGTTTTTTTTTTTATTTTTTCACTGCCGACCAATACTTTGCAGGTTATTTAATGCCAGAAAATATTTTTAGATTTCAGGAATGTTTTGCGGGTAATAATGATTTACTTATACAAGTCCTACTAATTAACCCATAGATGGAGGAGAAAAGGTGGATTAATACCTTTCACAAGGATTTTTTGCGCATATGACGAACCCAACTTGAATTGGAACTCTGCTCTCCGATTTCCAATTCCGAGCAGTATATTCCACCCGAACATTCAAGCTTACAGCACCTGGTATTCCCAAGTGGTCACCCACCTAGATATTGAACACGCTCGGCATTGCTTGTCTTTGGTGATTGTGCGACAAAAAAATGTTTCAATGTGATATGGCCGTAAGCAATGAAGAGAGCTAGTTGGTATTTTTAGTCACACCAATTCCTTGTTATACTATAGAATATAGTTTTCTGTTTCGCAAGAAAACTTGCATTAGCAAAAGTTCAAATTTCAAGTTATTCTAAAATGCGACAACCCCGCCTGTTGTAAAATTGAGATCGCAGTGTGTAACGATCATTATTGTATGTCGGTTGTTGTTTGGCTATAGGAAAATTTAATTATACCGTATTTGATGGTATATAAATGAGACGAGCATATAAGATCTCATTCCTTTCAGTAATGAAACTTGGTGGATAATATATCGAATGTTTTTGAAACTTCATTTGTGTTCCCTGTTTGGAACAATTCAAAACATTTCTATATATACATTTATTACAAATTTATGAACATCTAAGATTTATTTTATGTGAAAAAATACGTTTTATGTAAAACAAAAAATACGGTAATTAATGCAAAACCTGAGTGAAAATTTTGTTTTGTATTTATTTATGATTTAGTATATAAATTTAGGAATCAATTTAAAAGTATTTTCTTTCGTTACAGGCTTTTTCCTGCTGCTTTGAATCAGAAAAAAAAACAGTTGAAGTGACCCGCAACACCAATCGAAAGGCAAACTTTTTACCAAATTTTTTACCCTGTCAACGTTAAGAGAGACTCTTTGATAAGATAAATAGTTGGTTGTCAAGTGATGGCCTCTTTTTACTTGAAGAAACGTCAAGTACAGATATTCAAACGCTGCAAGAAGGAAACTCCAAAGTATTTCTCATGACG
The DNA here is from genome assembly GCA_903632075.3 of Acanthosepion pharaonis. Lineage (NCBI taxonomy): Eukaryota > Metazoa > Mollusca > Cephalopoda > Sepiida > Sepiidae > Acanthosepion > Acanthosepion pharaonis. Next base: position 1,818 of record CAHIKZ030000761.1, read on the forward strand.
GCCGTTGCATCTGTAGGAGCGAATATGCATGATAACAACATGGTAACCAACATCCACGGGGTGGTGTTGCCATCACTGCAACCGACGCTTAATATGAAAACAACCCCGACTTCCATCTTTAAAAAATCGTTCGAGGCACTGGCCAAAGTATCGACACCTGAAAATGACGAAGATGTTGATGACGATGACGACGACGATGACGATGATTTTGATATATGCGACGAAAATTCGTTCAACGCCATAAGAAATACATCGGCTTCAAACCGAATTGGTCACTTCTACGATCCTTCTCCTCCTCATCATCATCATCACCCTCATCTCAGTAATGTTACCACACCAGATATTAACCAGTGTTCGGCTATCACTGCAATCGGTTCCGGACTGGGAATGATCGGTCCGAGCCTGGGATCATTCGTTGGTGAAGACGACTTCAGCGATCACGACTCTCATTATTCGGCTGACTTCGAAGAGGATGACGAGTACACAGTACAATTTCCGTCGTTAATCGCAAGTTTGCCGCGTCGGTCGCAGTCCCCGGACGTCACCAAACAACTTTTGGATTTTGCTGAGATGATTAACGCCGACATAAAGAAGTTTTTCGGGCAAAAACCAGGTGAAGAGGATTCATGCGATATTTATGAAGACAAATGGATTTCTAGTAAATCTGGCCGTGAATTGTATTACGCAGATCTGCTGCGAATAGCTCACGGAGAAAGCATCGAAACCAAATGCAAATCCACAAAGGATAAAGTTTCGAGCTCGGCGTACACAGTCACGCCTTCGACATCGTCAGAACAGGCAGCATTCACTGCCGATAACAAAGATAAGTTTAGCGGCAGGCTGAACAAGGCGTTAGGTCTTGGCCCACTGAATGAATTATTTGAGTATGGACTGCGTGGTTTCCTGTCGGTAAACAAGTCGCGGACTTCGGCAAAGAAGTTCAAGCGTCTCAAGTTGGACCTCAAAAAACATGAGGACATTGTACCAATGAACAGGAGGAAATTGCCGGAGTCGTTCTGGAAACAACCTGGCTGTATTGTATCGACATCAGGTTTGAAATCGAAACAGGCCACGTTGTCTTCATCGAACTGTGTCGATAATCTGATAAATTCGAAGACTTTAGATTTTAGTGACCTTCTTGAGAGCTGGACGGGGGAAGAGCGGGGGGATTTTAATCGAGATATTTCCTGTAGTGACGTTAGCACAACGTCATCGGAATGAGGCAAGAAAAACACTCAAATTCATTTTGATAAGCAATCTAACACCTTATGGCTATCGTCTCATTTCAGTTGTTTAGCGGAATACAGAGTGTCTAAGAATTTTTTTCAGTATACTGACAGTCAATTTACACTAAACACTGATAATGGCAACGACACATGCCAACGGAAAATTACAAGGCTAACACACACACACACACACACAGCCCGCTGAAAAGTTATCAACTCAAACAAAAAGGAACTTTTTTTAAATTCTGATATTTGGTTAGATTTTGGAGAGTAGATCTGACCAGGAATTCTTTAGAATCACTTTGTACAGCCAACCACAAAAAATACGTACCAACCTACGTGTGTATCATTTGGGCTTTAAAAAAAAACTTGGATTTGATATCCACTTTGCATAATCATGTTGTCAAAATTGGGATTATGACATTAATAAAGCAGCTTCCGTTTACGATCGTCTGTCAAGAATTGATTGTAAAAGCCAAAAGTGAATTTAAGAAATTGTTTAAGCAAATAAATTAGTTAATATTTATAAACGGACGAGAGAAAAAAATGTATTTTTTCCTTATTTAGAAATGAAATAGTCGTTTCAAGATTTGTTCGGATAACTGAATTTCTTTTCTTTTCAGTCGACCCATTCTACAGCCTTCGTCAAGTCTATAATTCAGAATATGAATTAAATATTTGCCGTGTTTGCCCGGTACTACAATACAGAATTAATTTTCTTTCAATGGCATCTTAAAAGAGAATGAGTTACTATTTGCATTATCAACGTTATGCTAAAGTGGCGAAGATAATTTTAAAAGATTTCATAATTTCTTTGTTTTATACAATCACTAAACTCTAAGCTGCTTATAGAAAATTACTCTCTTACATTATTTATTATATGTTAAACAGTATTTAACATAAATATGCTACAAGATCATTAGATGTTTTCATAAAGAGAGACTTTCAAATTCTCAAACCATAAAATCAGACAGAACCGGCTTCGCTTAATGTCTTTAAATCATGAAATCTTGAAGCCAATATTGTACAAAGTAGTTGTCTATAGTTAAAAAATAAACATGAATGCTTAGAATAATCATTTACTAATTTTTATACTTTAACACTTTGAGCTCTGCATTCCTGAAAATTTTTAACCCTTCTGCCTGAGATCCTGAGTCAAAATTCGCAAATAATTGGTATGTAATGTTTCAGGGTGGATATAAAAATAGATACAAGTGTTTACCCACCGTTCAACCGATGGCTGGGCATTACGCCATTTTTCTCTACCACCAGTAAGGCGGTGGTCAGGGCTCAAAGGATTAATCTTTAGTAAATCATATTTAAAAAAAGTTTGATGTTATAAGAAAACAAATTCTATCAATATCGTAAAATGATTTTCTTTTTCAATAAGTATTTTTTTCAACTGTGACGTAACAACATTCAAAAAACATAACACGCTTACTGATTCTATATATGCTCTTAAAAATCCTATTTGTTTAAATTTGGGGAAGTGGGTTCGGTCGAGAACTTTTCAGCATCTCATCGTATCTATGACGTCTTTAGACTTATATGTCATTCATCACAGGTGATGCGAGAATAGACTTTGCACTTAATGTCACAGATCATCAAAGAAGCAAGGTGTATCAGCGGGTTGACCTAAGAGGTGTCCTCCGAGCCAAGGGTGGAGTTCCGTGCTTCATCAGATTCGGTGATTGTCACCGACATGTAAACACGTGATCAACCCATCTGCGTCTAGGGCGTGCACCCGTAAGGAAAAGAGGGACATATATAAACAACCTCCCCTGAGGGTGGGGTCTCTTTTACACTCACTCGCTCTATCTATCTATCTATCTATCTATCTAAATCCAGAGTTGAATAAAATGAAATATTACGTATAAGAAATTAACCCTCTTCCCATTAGTAATGGAGAAAAGGCGACAACGTGAGAATGATTTTCTATTTCCCTTATTTAAATAATCAGTAAACTGAATAACAATTTTCCTGAATGTAAATTCAAGGTATCGGTGGCACGGTGGAGTAATGGACAGTGGCTCGGATTGAGAAATCGGAGAGCCGAGTTCGAATTCCAGTCGAATCCATTATATTCACTTACGTACTAATAGGAAAGGTATGAATACTCTTCTTCTCCCACCCCCGGGTTTTATAGTATACCTGTTATACTGTAGAAAGAAATGGCAACCTACTGCGGGAAAACATCTGCCTCGTCAGTGATGTATCGAAAGATACATGATCGCCTAATCGTGTATCACGCATGGCACATAACTGACTGAGTGAAATTCAAAGTAAGAGAATTGTAAATTAAATATTTCTATATTTTTACTTTATTTTCTGTTTCTGTTGAATTAAAAGTTGCAGTACCAATAAAATAACAAATAATAATTACTATCTTTTGATTTTTGTAAATCTGACAATTGATTCAATCGAGGTCTGAGATTTGTTTTAAAGCGAAGATATTTCTGCTTTTCAGCTCTCCAGTAGAATTCCGTGTTTCAGCTCAGCTAAATACCAGGATGTGGAATACCAATTTTCAAATTAAAAAAAAATTGATGCTACTGGACGCTAACCCCATTCTTACTGGACACTCTTCTTATCGCTGCCATTCTTCTTCTTTGTTCCGTCTTTCCTTCTTTCTTTCTTTCATCAGTTGCATACCTACTCTCCCTCTTCTCATAACTCTCTTTTTTATCTCGATTTTCTTCTTTCCTATACCCCGTTTTTCTCTTTCCTTTTCTCCTCTATTCTTACTCTCTTCTCTCTCTACCGTATACCTAATCACATTTGTATTTGTTTCAAAGATTTGTATATTTGTAAAGTTCTGTCTATATTTTTTCTTTTTATTTTAAAGTATTTCTCAGTCCAGCACTCTTCTGTGATTTTGATAAAAGCCAAGAGAAATTGAAACAGAGAGAAAGGGAATAATAATGTTTAAGGATTAGGAAATGTAAAAAAAGATAAAAACGGTTGACAAAAGAAAAAGAGAAACTAATAAACAAACCTCTTGAAATCTATTAAACGGATGGGTGGGTGGGGATTTGGATTTAAGATTGGGGGTCGGGTAGGAGCATAACCACTCCTTCAGCTCTCCTTCTCTCTCTCTCTCTCTCTCCCAATTTATATCTGTCCCTGACAGTCTGTCTCACTTTCTATCGTACACATTTTTGCCCTTCTCTCACTCGCCTTTTCTCTTTCGATCTGCCTCGTTATATATACCCTTATTTACAGTGAGGTTCACCCTGTATAAGCCCCGGGGCCATCCGAGGTAGAGGGTTACATAGTAAGAGGCAGTTTATGCAGATACGAAGGGGATAACAGTCAACCCTAGACTTGAACAGGTTAAGATTGTAGTGATCGGGGAAACATCCTCTCGGGAGTCGGTTTCACATAACAGTGTAAGAAGCTATTCTAGTGGAAGTTACTTCTCATTAATAGAATACGGTGGTGGGGGGAATGAAGGTGGTTTGTTACTATGTAAGTGGTATGGCCAGTTCGAGCCGTGAAGGCAGGATCAAGAAATGTAGTTCATCTTAGCACTTTCCACATAAGTAACGATAGACCAAGGAGAGGTTTACCACACCCTGTGTGGTTGGAGGGTAGAAAATAATTTGTCACCCACAAGAATCGAAGACGCTTTTGGACTCTATCGAGACTCGGAAGTGAGGTTTGGGCACCTTCAAAGATTCGCTAAAAATAAGTTTATGATGGAAATATGCCAAAAATGTAATAAAAATGTTTTATCGTCGAAATCTTTGTTATTATTAACAAGAAAGATTAAAGGATTTTTGATATAATTTTTTTTTAAATCCTTTTTAGAACATTCGAAATTTTGGTTAAAAATCTTGTTTTTTTTCTGACGTCAACGTCGGACCATAAAAATCTTGTTTCTCTGACGTCAACGTCGGACCATAAATTATGGCAAAATATTGCACGTCTTTCTGCGGTGAGGAAAAAGATTTGGAAATTATTGTAAAAATGTGATAATTGTCGCATTTTAATGAAATTTTCAGGACTTATTCACAAATGACTTAAATTGATTTTAAAACTTCTTTTTTAGAAAATTTTGGTAAAAATATTTTTTTACATCTGTTACTGGAAACTAATTTATGAAATTTTTAGAAATTCTTTTTAGTAGTGCTTATATTTATATTAGTCATAAGAACAAGTTCTCGGAGAATTTAAATCATTTTTTCTTTATCAAACACAATACTCAATTACAGAAAATCTGTTCTGAATCGTCAAATAAAAAAATTCTATAGAACTAAGAAATTATTTAATTAGAAAAGTTTTATTGTTTTTATCCATAAAATTTATTATGCACGAAAAAAAAAAACAATAAAAAATATTTTTTCGATGAATAATGAATTCTTACAAGAACTGTTTTAATTTTTTAAAAATTTAATTAGAATAATTTATCAAGTTTTAAATATTTAAAAATTTCGTCTTAATTTGTACCGGTCAAGTTATATTTTTATTAAATAAAAACTAAATTTACTACTAATAAATGGAAAGGGTACAGTATTTTAAAATAATATTGAAGTGTGTGTGTGAGTGAGAGAGAGAGAGTAGAGAGAGAATAAACGTGCTAATTTTTGTAAATACGGACGTCCATATACGACATTACCCGAAAATGTTTTTTTTTTTAAATTTATTGACAATTTTTCTCGACAAGCGTCTTCGTAAGTTAGTTTATAAAGTCAAAGTAGCTAAAATTCAATAAAATATTAGATTGGTTAAAATTTAAAAGATTACTGTGTAGTTATATATAAACGGCGTTTTCGTTTTAATCGTCATATAATTTTAATTCAATTATTTCCTCCTTAAATAAATTTCCTAAATATCGGAGTGTCAATAAATGTGTTCACACATCACAAAACACCCAACTGCGTGTTAAAAATGATATTTTAAGCAAAAAGTAATTAATATTTGTTTTAATTCAAATTGATTAAATTTTACGTTTCAGAAAAGTATATTTTATTTTTGAAAGATTTTTTTAATAAAGAGAATTGTGTAAACAATATAGAGGATTTTTATCGATTTTTACTGATAATGAGAAAAATCATTCTAATTAATTTCAATTCGGTTTGAAATACGGCAAAATATTTTACTTCTTGGAAATATTAAATTTTACCTATTAGCTTGCGATTAAAACTGAGATAAAAGATTTAAGAAAGATTTTTCATTTTTAAAATACATTTTAAACTCTAGATATCACTTTTTGGGAAGAAATAGACACACATATATATATATATATATATATATATATATATATATATATATATTACAGGATCATTTTCCAGCCTATTTAAGATGATCTTCGCCCCTCTAATCTTCTAACATTTGTCCAGGAGTAATAAGGTGCCTCATAGGTTTAATGTACGTTTTCATTTTCAAGTCTTTTTTCATTGCTCCTTGGAATGGTATAGCTGAAACTTCTCTCTCACATGCCAAACATATTATAGATTGAGTTGGATCTTTTCTAATTGATCTATTTAGCTCTAAGTTGAAGTGATGGAGCCTCTTCCTGTTTCGATCTCCTGACCCAATTTTCCTCTCTACTGTTCCCTCTTTTAAAAGTTTATTCCCCATTCCCTTGATGACTCTTGAATGGACTTTGAAGATGGAGGCCAGAGTATGAATGTTGGTACCATTACTGAAGGCCTGAATGATATTTTTCCTTTCACTATTGCTTAGTTGGGAAAACAGTGGCTCTGACACAAAACGATTTCAACATGTTCTCTTTCTAGTTAAATAACTCGAAGGGTTTCTCAGTGATTCTTGCGATAAATTGTATCAAGATAAGCTAAACGTCTTATTTAAAACACCTGGGAAAGAGAAACTCAATTAGTTTAGTGTTTTTTGTTTTTTTTAGATATTAAAATTTTGTGGATGGAGAAGTATGTTGTTACACGATTTGGACAATTTTGCTGTTACACCCCCTGGGTATATATATATATATATATATATATATATATATATATATATATATATATATATGTGTGTGTGTGTGTGTTTTCATTAAATATTTATAGACAAGTTTTGTCTATTTATTTTAAGTAAGTTTTTTCATATTGTCTGATAAGTTTAATAACATTATCATCGAAACAAAAACAGACTATCATTATTGTTTTGTCCGTGTATTGTTTGATATATTGAAATGTAATTGTCATCTTTGATAATGGTTTATGTAAGGCGAAAGCTTAGATAGGATTTAAACATGTATCAATATGGTGATTTCCTTTCGTCTTTCAAGGATAATGTTATTAAGCTTATCAGACAATATGTAAGGAACTTAAAATAAATAGACAAAACTTGTCTATATTATTTAATGAAACATGCATCAATGAAAAATTGCTGCCTAAATACACACACACACACACACACACTATATATATATATATATATATATATATAATGTTTGTTTTTGCCAGTATGTGTGTATATATTCGTTCTCCATACATATATATTAAATAATATATTATTATAAAGAAATCTATATAGTAACTAGATATATTTTGTATGGTGTTTTGTGCGTGTGTGGTCCGACTCGTGTGTTTTGCCCCAATGTGTAATGGTGTGTGTTTATGAGTGAGAGAGAGAGAAGGGGAGAAATAGTCTCGAATGGAGCAATGTTTGACAAACTTAACTAGTAGATCTTGATTACTATGTAGTGAGTTCGATCTTCATCGAATGCCCAACACTTATAATCTTTTACAAGACAAAGTCAGATTCATTTAATAAAAGACTTGGTTTCTTGTCGGAGGTGGTTAATGATGATCAAGTTATTCTAGCAGATAATACTGCGTTTCATATATATTTACTACAGTCCTAGTTTTAACAAAAGCAAATCCATTTGTCTTTTTGTGCTATACGGCTATAAATGAATTATTATTAATAATAATAATTTATTTATTTAATTAATTAATTTTTTTTCGATGCTATACCAGACATGGCTCTTATAAATAATTAGCGGTGTGAATATATGCAAGTTTTGTCTTGGTGAATTCAACTGGGCTACAGGAAATATCCCCATTCAGTACCCAACCCCCGTATTTGCTTGCCAGCTTTTCGACTCTAAATACTTGGGTATCTCCCCCACCTCACCGGGGACTGATGCATTATGCGCACTTCTGTTCATGAGAAAAACATAGTAGATGAACAAAATGCCTGGATGCCAAAGAGATTGGGGGTTTTGTTTGGGGGTAACATCTAAACTGGTTTACCCGACCCAAAGGTATTATTTCTAACAGGCCCACACCTGCAAATTTATGCCTTGTTATTTTAATCTATTTTTTTTTCAGAAATTATGACCATATCGCTAACATTTGGCTATGCTGCATGTGTCTGGTATACATTATCAGGGTGAGTGTCATGATGAGTATATTGGGAATTGTATACTTGTACCCTAGCGTCACTTTTTGGGGTATGCTGCTCTCTCAATCAAAACAACAACAATAACAGCAAAAATATATTTGTACATGCACACTAAAATATTTAAAAGAATGCCTAACAAAGGGGAAGACAAAAAAGCGTATATTCAATGTAGACTCTAAAGGTTTCAAGAATTTTTCAAAAAGACATTTATTATCGTCACAGCCTCTTCCATCTCCTCTGCGTCCTTATAGCGTTAAAATATAAGTAGTTAAGATCATTTCATAGATTATTGCTGTGTTTTTGCTGAGGTTAACACAGAAATATATCAGAAATCTATGAAATGATTGCTTATAGATTAACGTCCCAGAAGTTTGATCCGGCTGTCAATTTGTTTCGTAGAGAGTATAAGAACGTATAAATTAGTTTTCATATAGAAACTAAAAGCATAATTTGACACCTTTTTGTTTTTCGTGCGTAGACCAAAAATAAAACAATGCGGATTCACCGAGACACTATACAGAAATCAGGCATTAGTGAAAGAAGCGTGCGGAGGACCAGATAAAGACAAGGCACAATTTCCAAAAAGGAGACGTCACGTAAATAAATACAGTTTAGTGTTTAACACAAAGTAAGTATTAGGCTGAGTTGCACGGCCCTAAATCTGTTCTTTAAACTTAAAATACACATATATTATATATATATATATATATATATATATATATATATATATATATATATATATATATATATATATTTGTTTCACATTAACAAAAATAAAATAGAATTCGAGAATTGATACAATGAAACTATGAAGGAGATTAAAATGCACTAGAAATAAATTCTTTTTTGATAGGAAGAAAAATTATGCAGTCGTTAGAAATTCACTTCTGAAAAGTAAATTGTTTTTGCTTCGATTAGTCGATTGTTAAATTCGTACGAAAAACAAAACTTAAGAATACCACAAATCATTTTCTTGATGCGGATTGTTTGGAGGAATTAGTTTTTATTTTGACCCCCACCTGTTAGTCATTGTTACATCATTAATACCATCTGTTTTTCAAACCCCTCATTTTAAATATTATGGATATATCATTTACACATTATGAAATGGACAAAGTCCGACAATTATTTTAAGACATTTTTATGTTTATACATTGTTTTTATAGACACAAATATTTAAGTAAATGCTCTGTTTATAATAAACAGTATTCAACAACATTTACCGGCCTGAATGTCCGAGAAATTTTCATAGAAAATATTCGTCCTTCAACAGAAATCGAACCTGTATCCTATACGGAACCGTTATATAGCCTGACGTGCTTTAACCGTTTCGGCCACAGAGGAGCGTTTAGTTAGCAAGATCGATTTTACTGTCTTTAAACTACAATCTTTCATGATTCTCACACGTACATTCATATTTGCTCATGGTGTATCCAAATCTAAACAAATTACGTCACACATTATGAAATGGACAAAGTCCGACAATTATTTTAAGACATTTTTATGTTTATCTATAAAAAGAATGTATAAACATAAAAATGTCTTAAAATAATTGTCGGACTTTGTCCATTTCATAATGTGTGACGTCATTTGGATATGCATTGAGCAGATATGAATGTATGTGAGAGAATCATGGAAGATTGTAGTTTAAAGGCAGTAAAATCGACCCTGCTAACCGAACGATCCTCTGTGGCTAAATCGGTTAAAGGCATGTCAGGCTATAGTTCGATTCTCGTCGGAGGACGCATATTTTCTTTGACAATTTCTCGGACATTCAGGCCGGTAAATGTTGTTTAATACTGTTTATTATAAAACAGAACATTTACTTAAATATTTGTATCTATAAAAAAGAATGTATAAACATAAAAATATCTTAAAATATACCATTTAGTTATTTTTTGTTGTTATATAGTCTTTAATGTTCTCTCTGATTTTTATAGGGTAAATAAAAATGAATGAAAAAAAGTATTTTTATTTTGAAAAGTCAAATTAAAAGGTGAATATCAATTTATAAATTTCAAAAATTCAAATATGCAAAACTTTTATTTTCAATAAATTAATAAAACTTCTTGTAATTCACACAAATATTAAAACTAAAACCAGATATTCCCTGGTTGTCGACCTGTTGTAATGGTTAGCCAGTTTGTCTCGCTAGATCAAGTAGAAATGAGTTCGATCCTCGCTGGGTGCCCCCATACTTTTGGCTTTGTGCCACATCTAAGCTATGCTTGGAAAAGCATCATTCCTGTTTGTCGTTATATGACAGATATTTTAAGGAAGCTACCTGATTAATTTTTCAGGAAAAAAGTTTTGATTGGGTGTTCAAATACCCTGGGTACCAATAGAGGGCTTAAAAGTAAAATACACTTGTTTAACGATATTTTAGAATTCTACAGATTATGCAACTGATAGAACCAAGCGAATAGATTAAAATTCCTTCAGTATAATTTCATCTGGACATTGCGGTGATAGGATGCACAATAAAATTAACAGACAACCGAAGAAAAAGTAAAAACTCTAAATAACTTTAATTCCATTTTTTGTATGAAATAACTCATTGCATAAAAAACCTGGGAATAACGACCGAAATTTTTATGTAAAGGGAACATTTTTATTTTCCCCTAATTTTACGAGGAAGAGATTTTGGTGTCTTCTTTTTTTTTTTTTCTATTTTTTTTTTTTTTGTAAGGTCCATAATGTATGGAAGCCTGAAAATAGTTGCATTTGTTTTCGGCAACGAGAAACTCAATTTGTGATATTACTTTGGAGTCAAATTTAATAGCATGATTTTGGAGAATCAAAACATTTCAACCTTTGTCTAAAAGAATCATTTTTTTTTTTTGTCTTTTTAGTTGGGTTCCTGTCCAGTTACGTTGTCTGATATTTGCCGCTTTACTTAAAACAGGTTAATGCTGTCGAATTTTGAAACAAGAAAAAAATACTATATAGAGCAAAGTATTTCGGTGTTTTTTCATTATTCCTTACTAAGAGAAATTTTCTCATAACTAAAAAGGATTTAACAAGTTTATTTCCTAAGTCCCCGACCCATTGCGAGTTTGGCAGGAGGCTGTAGACATTTTGTCTTCATATTTATTCTGTAACATACAGAATTGTGGAAAGGTTATTTTCTAAGCATTGCTTAGATGTGGCACAAGGCCAAAAGTATGGAGCATCTAGTGAGGATCAAACTCCCTTTTCAGTCATAATTGATTTAGCGAGACAAGCTTGTTAACCATTACACCACACCGAAGTGACCAGAGAAATTTTGTCTTTATGGCGGGAGACTAACAAAAATACTGAGAATTTGCGGTTTCATTTAGCGAGTAAAAGCAAATGCATTTTTATGTTTTCTTTCTTTTAGAATAACGTACATTAGAATTATGGATGTTAGCGTTTAGTACAAACTAACGAAAAGCCCCATATTCTTAATTAAAAATAAACATAATTAAAAAAAATGAAGAGGCTATTTTACCGGTCTCGTTAAAATAGATAAACATGTCTTTAAGCTTATTCTTATTTTACCGGTCTTGGTAAAATAGACACCTAGAGTATTTTGCCGGTAAATATTTTCATTATTATGAAAGCAGGTAATGTTAAAAATAACAACACAGATTTTTTAAACACAGAAGTGAAGTTTATTTTCACCATCAATTGTTAAGAAGACAATTTCAAATCTTTTCTATCATCAGTTGTTAAAACACAAGTTAAAATCATTTCTTCATCATCAATTATTAAAAGAAATATAGAAGTCGATGCATATTTTAAGCACTCAAGCAAAAAAGAGTCTCTGCAAATCTAAAACTTGCTCTTGAGATTGGTTCTCTTGCCAATACACTTTTAGGTGCACCCACTGAAGACAACAGTCACAGATCATAGAATCCATGTTGTTCAAGCCCTGTCTACACAGCTCACATAACCACTGCGCTGACGATACATTCTTAGTTCTAAAACACTATTTATATTTACTAACAAAATAACCTTGGTATCTATTTTATCGGTACCGGCAAAATAGCCTATTCGAAAAAATATATAAAGAAACAAAAAACAAAACTCACCTAAAATGTTGATGCGTGGACATTTTAGGGAGTGGTTCTGGCCGATAACTTTTCAGCACTCACAAAGCTGATGCACATGTGTATAAATAGACGTAGTAATATGTTTGGTATCAATGATAAGCACACTGACATTCACACAAACACATTCATTCATGCATACACGTAGGGTACTGAAGAAGTGTTTTCGGCTTAAGCAAAATAAAATGAAAAGGAAGAGGATATTTTGTCGTTCTCAGTACAATAGACAAACATGCTTTTAAGCTTATTTTACCGGTGTCGGTAACACAGACATCTCCAGGCTATTTTGCCGGTAAATATTTTCATTGTTATGAAAGCAGGTAATGTTAAAAATAACAACACAGATTTTAAACACAGAAGTGAAGTTTATTTATTTTCACCATCAATTGGTAAGACAATTTCAAATCTTTTCTATCATCAATTGTTAAAACACAAGTTAAAATCATTTATTCATCATCAATTATTAAAAGAAATGTAAAAGTCACTGAATATTTTAAGCACTTCGGGCATAACGGTGTCTGCAAGGGCATGGTTGTCTTTCCGTTACAACTCAGACGTTCCTACTGAAGACAGCAGTCACAGACCATAGAGTCCATGTTCTTCAAGTCCTGCCGACACAGCTCACACAACCACTGCGCTGACGATATATTCTTAGTTCTAAAACACTATTTATATTTACTAACAAAATAACCTTGATATTTATTTTATCGGTACCGGCAAAATATCCTATTCCTTAAAAATAAATATGATAGAATAATGTCGGCGAGAATCTGATTTTAAATTCTGAATTAGTCATAAATAAGCTTTTTGGTATTCTTAATTTTTGACATTAATTCAACTTTAGATCTTTAAATGACCTAAATATCTAATGTACGAGATCTATCTGGAATGTACCCAGCCTTTTTGACATATTTCAAAAACTGTTTGGTCACCTTGGTGCAAATTTGAAACCAATCAGAAGTTCAACACGCATGCACGAACAGTCACTGATACACGACTGAGTGAGCTTGTATTTTGTGAGCCCATCGCATTTACAAGGATGGAACGTTTGATCAGGTAGTTTTTTTTTTTTTTTTTTGCAAAATAACGTATCTCGAAGGTCTTTCATCTCCGCTCAACACTTGAGCACAAATTTAACTCACTGCGTCTTCTGTTTTTTTCCCAATGTTAAAATCACTCTAAAATGCCATGGATGAGATTAAGGAAACACATTGTGGCAGCTGATGTTGATCCAGAAAGAGGTCTTTAACGCAGTGTATCTGGAAAATCAAAGTTCAGCTATGAGATGAATGTGGGAAGAACACAATAAATAGTGAGCGTATAGGGTTTTGTTTAACACGTGCATTAAAGACACGCTATTATTTTAGAATTATACGGCGAGTTTGTCTCGCGAAATTTGTGGCTTCTGTCTAAATTCCTATTTGGGAAGTAATAATTATTAACATAAAATTCGGAATAATGTCTTTATCGTCGTTGTTATTATCACAATTTCGGCCGTTGTACTCTCCAGCTTTCGTCAGGTGTCTGTTAATTCGAGTAATCTTTAGCGTCTCGTGGAAAAATAGCCTAGTGGATTAAAGAGTTGATTCGTAAATTTGGTGGCATAATAATCCTAAGTTCAATCCCTGGGCCAGGTAGGGCAGATTTTGACATAGTGGAAACTGATCAGAGCTTCCTAGGTATGATCAGTAGAAGTAGAAGAATTCATCCCCCGTACATTTAATAAAGTGTTCAGTTTGAAACTATCTGTAGGTTACATGGACCGATAAGCACAAACGCATTTGTGTTCAAATACCATAAATATCTCTAACCTTCAGCGTCCACGTGACTTATCACGTTATTACGATCTTTCCTATTTACACTTCTTTCTTAACCCCTTCAAGAGTTCAATTTAGATTTTATTCTGGATAGTTTTATTTCACACAGGACACTTGTAGCTTAGTCATGATTTTGTTATTTTATTTTACATGAAATATAATATTTTTAACTCAGAAGCAAAAAGTTTCAGGTTCCTAATAAACTATTTTAAACAATTGTAACTATTAAAATATGATGAGACAAATTATTGAGAGGAAGTTTTGGCGAGAAGAAGCATGGGTGATAATAAATTCATTTAATAGAAAGATATTGTTGTGGATTCCGAGATGAAATTCGGTCTCCAATGAATGACAAACGCAAGAAATAAAGATAAGAAATTAAATATATTTACACAATGTTAGTAAATCCAGGAACGCGCTTAGTAGCAATAACATATAGATATATACCGTCTCGAAGTAGGTCTTCCTTAGAGTCTACATGCTTGTAACTGACTTCTACAAGCGGTTACCTCACACTATTACTCTACCTCCAACTCAATCTCAGTCTTCTTACTCTCTGACTGACTCTGGGTATTTAACGTCAGCAGTCCAAGTAACACTGGTAGAGTCCACTTATATGAAAAAGGGGAGGACCCCATAACAGATATGCAATGAAAAACATCCTGCCAATATGATTAAAGCGAAAAGTATATAATGAATCTTTTTGGTCGGGACAAAATTTCCTAGCGTTTCTTAAGTGTATTTTGATATTTGGACATCAATTTATTCAACCACATATCTGCGATTTTGATGCACCAACTTTTAACCGGTCTAGAAGAGTCTTACATGCTTCCAGAGAATTAAAGTTCTTTCCATTAAGAGAGTTTTGTGTGGATACAAATAGGTGGTAATCCAAAGATGCAAGGTCAGGTGATTATGGCGGGTGTAGTAGAACATCGTAGTCAAGTTGTGTACCAATTTCTACTGGGTCTGCAAAGAAATGTGAAGTCCGGCATTGTCCTCATGGAAGACGACACCCTTTTCCGATTGGCCAATTCCGAACGCTTTTCATCAATTGATGATTTCAATTGTGAACAATACCTGCCTGAAACCAACACCTGGTTTTGTAGAAAGACAATGGTCTTCCAATCCCAGCAGATACAGAGCTTCCGCTTGTTCGGATGAAGACCGGATTTTGGTGTGGATAATAGTGGTTCATTTCATATTCATGAGGACATTTTTCACTCCACGTTGTTGTAAACAATCCATTTTTCATCGCCTGTGACCGATCTTTTCAAAAATAGGTTGGTTTTGTTACGATTGTGCAGAGAAATGCAGACGGAATCTCTTTTTTCGTTAAATCGTAACGATTGACGGATCCAAAAGTGTTTTCAGATAAAAGTGGGGAGGTATGACGTAGCCCACATTTCGCACGGTCCCTAAGACTATTAAAGACGACGAGAACACGATGGTCACAAGAATGGGTGGGGGCTTCAGCCACCTTTCAATCCTTCTCTGCTCACTTCTTGGTCTTGAAAATTTCTTCTCATCTGAGAAAAATCATAGCACATTCGGTTTCTAGGGGTGCTTGACTGTTTAGCAAGCACTTCCGGCCACTATTGGGCATGAACTGTCCTCCTCTTAAAGCGTGCGATCTTTATCTGGGTTATTCGTGCAGCACACGTCTCCGACACATGGAGCTGATTAGCAATGGCACACATTGATTTTTCGGGCTTCTCGTTGATGATACTCTGGTGTTGCTGGACCAACTCAATATTCTCGCCAATTTATGACGGGAATGTGTTTTTTTTTTCTTTTGGCCGCTGAATACACATTGTTGCTAGAGCCTTTTTTCTTAACTAAAACACGAAGGATCGGGCGACATTTAAGACGGCTGCAAATTCTGAATCCATGCAATGACAACGGTATGTCTTGTCAACTCCTACATTAGACATTAGAGTACCAATTTCCATGGCGGGACTAAAAAAAAAAAAGAGTAAGGATTTTTAGTTAAAGTTGGCCAAATATGGCTTTCTAAAGATGCATTCTCAAATACCTGACATCTCATATACATATATACATATATAATGTCATCTACATACAGACCTGTTTCGCAGCTCATCAGTGCGGCTAGGTATCCAATGGCTTCAAGGCTATGGATTGAAAGGCGACCGATTTGGCATCAGTCGGAGTTACTACCTCTGAGCTATCAGCGAACAGCAGATGAACAGGGAAATTCTAGCGTATTATTTTTAAGAATGTAAACAAATGTCAGATAGCTTATATATATATATATATATATATATATATATATATATATATATATATATATATCATGAAACAGCCTGTCGTCTCTGAGTGTTGACTTCAATGTTCACTTTTATATTCATATTTACATACACTCTATCTCTGATATTGAGCATAACTTTAACACATAAATATAGCACACCTTAAACTATATATATATATATATATATATATATATATATATATATATATATATATATATATATATATATATATATATATATATATATATATATAGATAGATAGAGAGAGAGAGAGAGAGAGAGAAAACGTTAGTTTTAAATGTAAATTTATTTTCCACTTTAATAATACAGCTCTGGATTGAAGTCATTAAATTTATATATGAATTTTGATTTAAATATCGTATTGGTAAAATTTGCTATATTTATATTTATACAGGAAGCGTGATCAATACCAAACATAGAGCGTTAATAGATATAAGCAATGTTGACATAGAAATAAACACTACATTTTCCTATGATAGAAATACATTTCTTAAAAAAAAGTTATTTTGCTGAGAGGTCTTTCGTGGCTGAGTTCAGGATTTTTTCACACGATACCTTCCATGAATTTAGGAAACGTTTCTCTTTCAGGCAGCAGTTAAAGCAAATTTGCGAAGATTGAAGGTGGACTAATGTTCTTTTGATGAGACTGGAAACTTTCCGTGTCGATTAGAGATACTACTAAGTTTGTGCTTCGTAAAATGGGTGAAGTAAGGTAGGGAATGGTCCTTGTCATTTGACGTAGATTTAGAGACAACGTCCATTGCAAAGGGGTTAAGCTTATCTGACAAGGATGAGATAACGTCAGTCATATAAGTCTAAGCTGTCTTAAGAGCTTATCTTCCAGAATTACCCAGATGAATCGTTTTTCCCTAAACATAATCTTTGTTTATATATATATATGTGATCGGAAAGGAATATCCAGAGATTATATATATATATATATATATATATATATATATATATATATATATATATATATATATAAATAAAAAAAAAGAACAGTAAGATATAAAATCCGGTGTTCTTATAGATATTTTATTTTTACAAAATAGTGCTCAATGTAAATTTACAGAGCATTAATATTATAAATTAATTGATTTAAAATATGGTTGAAACATGGTTGGAACTGTGTAGCGAAAATAACCATATTTTAAATCAATTAATTTATATATATATATATATATATATATATCTTTCTTTCTCTCTCTCTCTCTCTCTCTATATATATATATATATATATATATGTTATAATTATTTAACAAAAAATATATCTCCATTGCGACACAGAAAAAAAATTATATTATGCTCTATTGTGTATCGTGTACTGTATTTTTTTCAAATAAATGCTGAAGATCTCTAGATTATAAATCTAACTGTTATTTCCTTATATTATATTATATTATATATATATTTATAATTATATTTATATATATATATATATATATATATATATATATATATATATATATATATATATATATATGCACATTTATTGAATACGACAGACAAGGCGCTTTTATTTAGATTTTTTATACATTTAGCCATTTTCAGGGATTAAATATTTTATCTGTTAAATAAGAAATAGTTAAATGTATAGCCGAAAGCACTCAGATAAAAAAGAACATTTGGACAGTTTTTATATAATTTATCATCCGAAAAGAAAAAAATTATTAGATCGCTTGAAAAATTGTATAAAAAACTAAATAAAAGCACCTTGTCTGTCGTATTCAATGAAATGTGCATGAAAGAAAGATGGCTGCCTAAATACACAAAAATATATATATATATATATATATATATATATATATATATATATATATATATATATATATATATATAATTGCTGCCTATTCATTTCCGATCACATATATATATATATAAAAAGATTCTATATATGATAGTATAAGCAACAAATAGGACAAATAGGAAACATTTATCGATCTAATATGTTTCGCTTTATTAAAACTTCCTCAAGCTTTAATAAAAGCGAAACATGTTAAATCTATAAATGGTTCCTATTTGTTCCTTATTCTATTTTTTGTTGGATTGCAATCAATATTTGTTCTATATTTAGCCCCAATTCATATATATATATATATATATATATATATATATATATACTAATTTAAAAATTTAATTCTATAATTGAATTTGTAGTTTTTAGTTTCTGTTTTTGAGACATGGTAATTCCTGTGTAGTGATGGAATCATATTTTTAAATTAGTAAATTTATAATATTTATGCTCTATTGATTTGCATTTAGCACTGTTTTTAAAAATAATTAATAAGAACCCCGGATTATATATCTTAGTGTTCTTTCTCTTTTTTATAATATATATATATATATATATATATGTATATATATATATATATATTAGGACAAAGAGCAAATAGAAAACGTTTATCAATTTAATATGTTTTACTTTTATTAAAGCTTCATAATGAGATATGGGGAAAAAAGAAATTCTATTGTTTTTACTTTTGTATTGTTTGATTTTAATCAGTTTAGCAAGCTTCACCTGTATTGACATGATAAGCAGCGTTAGTATAATTTATGGCGTCCCAAACCCAAGGAGATAGGACGCATCCTTTGGGAGCTCCAAAAAAGTAACAAATTCCAATTCTAAATTAAAAAAAGTAAATATTGCTATATATATATATGTCTGTCATAATTCTAGTTTGTCTGTGTTAGATTCAGTTGATAATTTATATTCGGAAATGTGTGTGTGTGTGTGCGTGCGTGCGCGCGCGTGTGTGTGTCTAGAAGACAATATTTATGTTTGGTGCTTGTCCAATTTTTGATTTGCGGATATTTTTACGTAAAACAACAGGAGGATAAGCAGCAAACATAAATAATAGCTACTATTACACACACACACACACACACACACATACACACACACATACACACACATACATACACACACATATATACACGCACATACATACACTTATGCCTATATACTATCATCCGAATCCCACATAAACTAAATTTATGATACCTTGCCTACATAAAGAAATATATTTATTTTATTTCCGTTAATTTGGGGTGGGGCGGGGTTTTTTCGAAAGGACGCATCGTCTCTCCTTGAATTTGGAATACCATAAATTATACTAACGCTGCTTAACAATTCAAATTCCCCTGGATCCTGCTCAACCAATAAAAACCATACAACATAAAAATAAAAATACCAAAATTTATTTTTGCATTTTTTCCATATCTCATTCTCTGATGAAGCTTTAATTAAAAGAATGAAACATGTCTGACTGATAAATGTTTCCTATTTTTTATTCATCATATCATTTCGATCCATATTTGATCTGTATTTTATCCCAATTAATATATATATATATATATATATATATATATATATATATATATATATATATATATTATAATTTTATCATATAGACAAAACATTTTTACTCACTACAAAGATACAACTTGGTTTCGGTATCGAGCCTCCTTTTGGATTAATGCTGTGGACGTTAGAATTTATATATTACTTGCGTTCTCATCGCATCGAATATATATATATATGATAAAAATATATAAATTTTGATATCTCAAGAACAATTTTAGGGTAACGATATATGACAAAATTAAGAAAGTTTTCGTGTGTCACTTTTTGTCCTTTATTATTTCAGCGGAATAAATTTGTTTACGCTATTGAGACTATACATGCGCACGAACAAGAGTTACTGGAAATTCTAAATTTTAAATTATTTATTTATTTATTTAAATACTGTGTTTTGGCTATATTATCTTGCCGATTTCATTAAAAAAAATCTTTTGTTTTTATTTCCATCACTTTTGTCATAGATATCCCACAGTGTGATAATAGAAAATCTGTCAGGAATGGTGAAAAATTGTAAGAGTCTGGGCGAAAAATTACTGTGGATGATATAGAGATCAAGGCATTCTCTAAACATTTTCGTCTTTATGAATTGTTTTCTCAGTCTGATCAGAGTAGCATTTTTATATAAATGTGGTGAGTCTCGTTAAGGATAGAAACTAATGCATTTAATGTGTTGTTCTGTAAAATGTCCCTATTGTGTTCAGATAATATTTTATTCAAATTCCTGCAGGTTTCCCCTGTGTATTTTTCCACAGTTATTACAAGTGAGAGTAAATTCCTCCTTTAAGTTCTAGCTTATTGTTTTGTTTTGTATTGATTAATTGTTTTATAACGGCCTGACGATTGCGTCTAGCATGAAACAGCCTATCGCCTCTGAGTGTTGACTTCGATGTTCACTTTCATATATATATATATATATATATATATATATATATATATAATGACTACTCGTTTCTGATCACACTCATCTGCCAGGGTGGCAGCTCAATCCCTATTGCAGGTGCCTACTCAGGCACATTTGTGTTTGCTCAACATCCCTAGAGTCCATTTATATTGTAACTGTGCTGAGCGGATCTTTGTTACAGTTTCTGGGAGAGAGAGAGAGAGAGAGAGAGAGAGAGAGAGAGAAAGAGCCTAATATGGTGTGATAAAACAGTTTAAACAAGATCAATACGCTGAAACCCTCGGTCACAATGACTTGTGATATCGTGCTGACACAAACATTCGTGTCTTCTGAATAGTTCTGACTACCCAATTTCTCCTCCACAGCCTCAAGAAGTCAACCTCTCTGACAAATTGAATATGATGAGATTCGAACCAGGAAGTTTCAAATTCATAACCATGTTGCGTTTTTTTTTTTTTTTTAGTTTTCAAATGAACTTCTAGACTGACGGCTACAGAGAAAAAAATTAACAACTTTAGACTTTACAAAAAATAACAAGGCTGGGAATTAAAAAAATGTTTAGTAGATATTATTGAATTGTGATGGAGTAGGAATATAATAGAATTCGCTAGAGGTAGTTTCCCACAATACTGCGAGATGCTACGAAACCAAAATATTCGGTTGTTCGGAAAATAATGTTTAATTTTAGAATTAATTTTATTCCCAAATGAATGCATTTAAACAGTATTTAAATAAGTCAAAGTAGGAATCCTGGACATCTATATAGTTCTGTCATCGAGTTACGATAAAACAACTCTAATGGTTTGGATACCATGAAATCTTTGAATGCAGTTTCTAAATAGTCTTTGCAACGGAATGTATAATACCAATAATAAAAATTGGTTAAAATAAACAACAGAATATATGAACAATTTTAAAATTATTTTCTTTTCACCTGAAGAATATGCTAAAACAGACGAGTTAAAGTAGTTATGGGAGAGTGGTTTACCCAAGTACTCATTAACCCACTATTTTCTTGAGACATATCAGTGACAAGATATTAACCCACTATTTTCTTGAGACATATCAGTGACAAGATATTTCTTATGATGTCTGTCGATGGAACTGAGTACAGTGATTCATGCCTTTTGTAAAAAATATGAGAGCGAATACAAGAATCCGAAACTGCGACTCGAATTCGGCTTGCTGATTCTGCTTTGTTAACCATTACAATAATTACACCTCCGTTTCACGCACACCCATATATAATATAATAAAAAGAAACAACAATAAGATATATAATCCGGTGTTCTCATTGATATTTTTATTTTTACAAAATATTACACAATGTAAATTTACAGATCATAAATATTATAAATTAACTGATTTAAAATATGGTTCGTTCGCTACACAGGAATTACCATGTTTCAAAAATCGAAGCTAAAAACTTCAAATTTAATTATATAATTAAATTAAAAGCATTAGTGTTGTTTCATCTTCAAGCAAATTTTGGAATTACTTATTTTAAAATTTACTGAGTTTTAAAAGCACATACAATTCATAATTTTTTGTTTCCAAGGATACAAAGAAATTCAATCATTTAGACAGGGGTGGTAGCGTGTTTATTTTTATTATTATTTGTTGTGGCCTGTTTAGGGGCCAGAAAGAAAGACACGGAAGACGAAGGTCGGTTGAAAAAAGTATATTGAAGATATATACAAAACAAAAGGGTTAGTAATAAGTAGATTAGCATTGCGTTTACTACTCCACTTCACACACTCGCAGTTTGAGTTCATTCTACTGTAGGAGGGTTTACCACAACACCCCCACCTCCTGAAATCTTAACTCCGCAGGAGTCTGAAGAAATAATTTTTTTTTCACATGTACCGACTTGTTTTACATTATCCTTTTTACAT
The DNA here is from genome assembly GCA_903632075.3 of Acanthosepion pharaonis. Taxonomy (NCBI): domain Eukaryota; kingdom Metazoa; phylum Mollusca; class Cephalopoda; order Sepiida; family Sepiidae; genus Acanthosepion; species Acanthosepion pharaonis. The sequence goes on from CAHIKZ030000761.1 coordinate 24,750, forward strand.
TTTACATTTCCTTTTTACGTCTGGCTAGGAATTTAAAAATTGGCTGACTTGTTTTGCCAAGTTCAACGTAGAAAAGCTTGCATATTTGTTTGTGGTCTTTTTTTTTTTTTTGGTACGTTTTTTTTGCTGTTTTCTCCAGAAACTGAAACCTTTTGCACAAAACGCTTACCCCCTTTCACTGGTCCAGGTTTTTTTTTTTTTTTTAAAGTCTGACACAACGTTTTTCTGATCAGAGTTTGCTGAAACTGATGCAACATTCTTGCTCTGTTTAGGAATAGAGGCCTGTGTTCCTTGAGCCAGTTTCTTTGCTTTGGCTACTTTGCCTCTAACAAAAACTTTCCTCTTTTTCATCTTGTCAACATGAAGCACTTCCGTCTTTACCTTAGATAGGACACCAGTTTTTTCTAATCTGTCAAGTTCCTCGTTAATTTGTTCCAATGAGGCAAAAGGCACATTTCGCTTCTTTTTGAACACTGGCTGGACGTTGTCTTGAAGTTCAATTTTTACCATCATCTTGTTACACCTGCCTAACCCAGCAGAAAAAAAAATTCTCGATAGGCTTCCCTCAGTTCTTTTTTCAGCTTCGGCATTCAAATTTCCAATTTTTTTGGCAGTAAGAATTTATAGGCAAGTCCCAAAGCTGGAATTGTGTCATCAAATCAGTGTCAAATAGGTTGTTAGTATTTTTCAGTACATTTTAATTTAAGAGTCTTCCCGCTGAACGTTATATTTAATCATTTCTCCCTGGAATTTAATTTTTTTCTCCTATTACTGATATCGCAATCTTGCTAGATTTTATCATGGTTGGCTTACCCAATCTTTTCCACGTTTGCAAGTTTATTATAGTTAAATCAGTACTCGAATCTAATTGAAATTCTACACTTTTGTTTAACATTTTTACGTGCACAAATTTCATGATATTAGCACCGTCTCGTTCGTCCGACCTTGTATTTTTTTATGCAGCTATTGGTTTTATTTTTAGATCGGCAATGCGAACTTTGTGTACGACTCGGTTACAAATATAACATTTTTTTTTTTTATTCTGGAACATACAATCTTTGTAACAATGTAGGGCCCCACATCCGTAGCATGGGTTAGGGGGCAACTTATTTGTTTTTTTTTTCCTTTGTTTCAGTTTTAGGAGACTGTTTGTTTCTGTTTGTAGCGTACTTTTTTGACGTGAGCAATACCAGATTCTTCAATATTTTTAGAATCCTGCTTTAAACTCACGTACCTCTGACATTCTTCAGAGATCTGCTGTAAAGTTATATTCGGCTCATTCTCCAATATTTTTTTAGTATTCTTCGTCTATTTTCTGCATCTTTTACTGAAACTAGTTCTTGCACGAATATCAAGCATTTGAAGTTATTCGCACTTAGCTCCGCCAGTCTAAAATCCTCGTAGTGCTTGTTTACAATTGACGCAAAAGTGGTGTAGTCTTCCCATTCTTTCCTAGTTAGATTAAGACATTTCCATCTCTTATGAGAAAGCGATGTCCTTGGGCTGAAGAGCTCCGTTAGGAATTCCACTGCTTCGGTGAATGTCAATTTGCTAGTCATATGGGGCAGAATGTAGTTAACGAATTTTGTGTGCTCAGATGTGCTAAGTTTCCTCAGAAGAAGACGTCCTTTTTTTCGAGTCACTCCAGTTCGCATAATCTGACGTATACAAGTCCTCATACCTCTTAAAGTATGACGCAAAGGTTATGTCTTCCTCAGGATTGTATGAAAAATTCTCTATCGCACTCCAGATGGTGTTTTGCGAGAAAGAAGATTCATTTTCAATGGGATTACTACGTTTTGTCAATTCTAACACTTGCTTTTGAAATTCAAGCTGTCTCTCTTGATTTTCCTTTTGAAGTTCGAGCTGTCTCTCTCGATTTTCCTTCCGGGTTTGTAGTAATACATTTTCCATTTTTTCTTGTTGAGAGAGCAATTGTTTTTGCCACTTCTCTCCCATTCTTTCTTGGAGTTGTAATTGCTGTGCATTCTGGTATTTTACAAGTTCTAATAAAATACTTTTGAAATCCTCCATGATAAGTGTGTCTTTTACGAAAAAAACTCGATTTTCCGTATTTTGAGAAAGTTCCTTTTAACCACGGTGGTCCACTAAAAATCCTTGTAAATCTTCGTCACCAAGTTGTTGTGGACACTGGCAACGGCAAATTTTTTTTTAGTCCACGTGAAGTGCGAATCCTCGTCGCCAAATTGTTGTGGTCTGTTCAGAGGCCAGAAAGAAAGACACGGAAGACAAAGGTAGGTTGAAAAGGTATATTGAAGATATATACAAAGCAATGGTGTTAGTAATAAGTAGATTAGCACTGCGTCTACTACTCCACTTCACACTCTCGCAGTTTGCAATTATGAGAGGAGGAAGAGTTCATTCTACTGTAGAAAGGTTTACCCAACATTATATATATATATATATATATATATATATATATATATATATATATATATATATATATACAAATGTGAAGTAAAGGAAACGAATATAAATTGAAACGTTCATAACATTAATTTAAAAAGAGAGCTCAATACAAATGCAGCGTAATGATCATTTATTATAAGTTATTACATTCGAACTGTTGCGACCAAGTAAACTGTTAAAGAAATAACAAGACAAGTGTTACAGATATATCATATATTAAACAGTAAGTACACCAGAAGAGTATTACACGACTATTGAGTGTGTGTCGGTTGACACAGCGTTCAGTCTATTCGACTGTTTCCCCCAGGGCCTTCTCTCCTACTAATCTTATAGTAGGCGGAAAAGTCCAGCATAGACTCTTTAGAGGAAGGACACCACAACACAAACATTTAAGTTACACTACAAAAATGCATATTTGTTTCGATGCCCAATTCAGGCATCTCATCAAGTTGTGATCAAAGATAGTTATATACGATTGTTTTTTAAAATGCTAGTCCTGAAACATCATTTTTAAAAAATATTTTAAAAGGAAAAAGAAATATATAATTATACCATAAAAGAAAAAGAAAAAAATACACAGGTTAAAGCAGAAAAAGAAGAGGACAAGAAATCAATAAAATGAAAAAGAAAGAAGAAAGAGAAATAGAAAGAGGTAAGAAAAGAAATATATACAGTGTAACCCGGATATAAGAGACCCGGATATAAGAGAAACCCGGATATAAGAGAGATTTTCTCTGGTCCCAAATTAGAGCCTGTTAATGTATATAAAATAGACCAAACCCGGATATAAGAGAAACCCGGATATAAGAGACTTCTCCGGTCCCGACAACTCTCTTATATCCGGGGTTATATATATATATATATATATATATATATATATATATATATTTATGCAGGGCACCTTGAGGCGGTGAAATGGTTAGTAAGCTTGTCTCGCTAGAACAATTACGAGTAGTGAGTTCGGTCCTCACTGGGTGCCCCCTACTTTTGGCCTTGTGCCACATCTAAGCTACGCTTGGAAAATCAGTATATATAGATGGATGCGTATGTATAGGACATTTCGATGTGGTATAATAGCCAGCAAAATTGTTTCTAGATCAACTACGACTCAGTAGTGAGTTCGATCCTCACTGGGTGCTCTATAATTTCGGCCTTGTGCCACGCTTAAAAAGAGAGCACTTCAACGTGGTGTAATGGTTAGCGAGCTTGTCTCGTTAGATCAATTGCAACTGAATAGTGAGCTAGATCCTCACTTGGTGCCCCATACTTTTGGCCTTGTGCCATATATAAGCTTTGCTTAGAAAACCAGCATATAGTAGTCTATGCACAAACAGAGATTAACCAATATTAACACGCGCGAAAGAAATCTAAGAAGAAAAGAAAGCCATTACTTGATAATAATAATAATAATAATTATCATCATCATCATCAGCATCATCATCTGTCGGCTCCATTCTCCAGGAAAACTCAACGGCTAGATACCGGTGCTTCGGTGGACATCAAAGGCAAATCTATGACTACTTTGTAGGCTTTTAAACTGTCATCATTAAAACGCCCATGTTTGTACCGTTCTTGTTTTTGCAATTCAGCCGCATCTACCAATGTCCACCCAGAATGCCACTGTTTCGGGCCAACCTAAGAATTCCACAATGGATCAACGGTAAAGCAACAACAGTTACTAATATACTCGCAGATCATTACCACAGGCTTCTTCTAATATTCTTCGTCCCCGCGTTCTGTGACCTCTCTTCCCATCACCCTGCTGCATAACTTATTAACCTGACAGAGACAGCGTTTCTCATATTTCTGACACCATCATAAGGGTCGTCCTTCCACTTTTGTCCTAACAGACAGCTTCTAATGCTAATTAGTGTAAAGATGGAAGGAAAAGGAGGTGGTGGGCTTGAAAATCTCTTTATTATCTTCTTTTTTTTTTTTAGATTTAAAAAAAAAAAATTTTATTCCTTTTTTTTTCATTCTCGTTTCTCGTCAATTTGCCACTAACTTTCCACCACCACTTCTCCATTTTCATCTTCTCGTCAGCGTCTCACATAGTCTCATCTCCACGAGATTTAAAAGAAAATACCCAATCCCGTTGTTTGAAACTGTCATGTTTGTGTTGTGCGATTGTAAGCGATTGCACAAACTTCCTGGGGGTGGAACTGACGCACATCTGCCAGCGATGGGGATTGGCGTCAATAGACACGAAGGTAAACCGCGACATTGCAAGTTTACACAAATGAAAGAATTATTTTTCATTTAGGTTTGTAAAAGAGAAAGAAAAGATGGACTTTGACAGAATAAACGGGACAAGAGAAGATGAAAAAAAAAAAATAAAACGGGAAGAAAGGAATAGAAACGGAAGAAAGAAAGAAAGAAAGAAGTGAAAACTCGATTTAATAAAATTAAATGAAATAGAATTTTTTATTTTAAATGAAAAAACAATACATTCAACTGAAGAAAGCCAGAACAGAAGTTGAAAAATAAATGTTCCTGCTTATAAAATCAGATCTTTAATTTCATATTTATCTTTGTTGTATTCAAATCTATCTATCTATCTATCTATCTATCTATCTATCTATCTATCTATCTGTTAATTATCTATCTACTTAACTATCTATCTATCTCAGTCTATTCATTATCTATCTATCTATCTATCTATCTATCTATCTATCTGTTAATTATCTATCTACTTAACTATCTATCTATCTCAGTCTATTCATTATCTATCTATCTATCTATCTATCTATCTATTTATCTATCTATCTGTTAATTATCTATCTACTTAACTATCTATCTATCTCAGTCTATTCATTATCTATCTATCTATCTATCTATCTATCTATCTATCTATCTATCTATCTGTTAATTATCTATCTACTTAACTATCTATCTATCTCAGTCTATTCATTATCTATCTATCTATCTATCTATCTATCTGTTAATTATCTATCTACTTAACTATCTATCTATCTCAGTCTATTCATTATCTATCTATCTATCTATCTATCTATCTATCTATCTATCTATCTATCTATCTATCTGTTAATTATCTATCTACTTAACTATCTATCTATCTCAGTCTATTCATTATCTATCTATCTATCTATCTATCTATCTATCTATCTGTTAATTATCTATCTACTTAACTATCTATCTATCTCAGTCTATTCATTATCTATCTATCTATCTATGTATAATTGAATGACAAAATGAAAAAAAAACATGCTGACCCGTTTTGTTTCTAAAAGGAATTAATATAAATTAAACATGTTGATGTAGTCATTTTTTTACAGCGAGAGGTCATACGATAAAAATCTGTTAAGATTTTACGTAAAAACACTAAAAATACATCGACGCTTAAAATTAAAATTTAAAATGTCTGATATCCGATTGCAAGTTAAGCATCCCTGTGTCTTTAGCATTTTCATTGTAAAATTGAAACAGGCGTTTCATCCCCACCCTGCATAAAAATGATGAGACATTACATACCCTTCTTTGGATTTTATCAGGTATCTCAAGATATATATATATATATATATATATATATAGCAGGAGCACCAGACCAGGTGTGACAGCAATATTCAAGGCACGGAAAAATTTATAACGGTTCAAGATGGATTTTGGTGAGAAAAATTGTCTAGTACGGCACAGTGAATCAACTTTCCTAACATAAGACCAGATTCAATATTCCACTTCTATTTCAGTGTGTCCTTATCTATCTATCTATCTATCTATCTATCTATCTGTCAGCATTATGTTCCTTTTTATGACAATCTGTTCGCATCTAAATATGTTCATCTCAATAAAAGTCTTGATATCTATTAATGTATCCGTGCACACATCCGTATGTCCGCTGGTCCGTTGCCAAAGGCTGGCAACTTCATTATTCAGTAATGTAACAGAGAGAGGTATACATTTATACACTCACATGAATGCACACACGCAAATATAACTTTTATTGACTGGAAGTGAAAACGGTGTTTATATATCAAAGTACAATTTGGGTTAAGATGTGTGTTTACCGATGAGAAACACGATCTCAGGCAGGAGGCGATGTTTTATACCTGGGCCATTAGAAAAAAGAATGAAAAAATGATTTCAATAAAATTTATCGGAAAAAAATTGAAATAGAGCTTACTCAAGCTACGTGATATTTGGTTTTGTTTAACAGTATTTGTTTTGATTAAAAGGTTGAATCAATGTTTAGATATCCCAAAGTATAATTTTGGGGAAGCGAGAAGAACTCGTGGTAAATAATTGGCGAATTGGTTTACATGTCAAGGGATAGTTTTTGGCACTCATGATAATCGCGTGCCGGGCCAAGGGTCGATTCATGACCAAACAGATTTATCTATATAAAGCAGCGTAGTTATACTGAAGGGAGGCACGCGGTCGAGCGAGACGGAAGAGGCCAGACGGGAGAGAAAGACGGGAGAGCCCGCGATCGGTCGGCACATCATCGTCACGTGCGTGAGCACCCGCAGGCAACCGTTACGGGTCGCGGTGCTACAAGACAGCCGAGAAAGACAACCGAGAAAGGCCGACGAGAAAGGCCGACGAGAAAGGAGACGGGAGAGAGACTCAGAGAATGAGACCGTCGTCGAGAGAGTCACGAGAGATTTGCGGGAGAATTAGAGGACTGCCCCCTGTTCTGAGAAGTCTGTATGAGACTGGTCTACTAGTCATAAACCTACCCCAGGCGATTCAATACACATTTATCACCCACAAACCCTCTCTCTGTTGGGAATTAGCTGGATGCATTGTGTCTTTTTCTTTTCTCATTTATGTTAAATGTTTTTATTCTCCCTGTAACCTCTGTTCTGATGTTATCTTATATAAAAGACATCAATATTTCCCCCGTTGTTTTCTGGCTTCTGCAGATATTATTTCTTGTTTTATTTTGCCACATTCTAAACTTCCTAGCGCCAACTCCCACAGCCGTGTCGACCGTGAACGTATGGACAACACCCCGCTTACTGGATCTAAAAACTAGCACAGCGTGGGCAGCAAGCAGGACTTGACCAGTTGACCGGTCGAAATAATCTACGGGTACTCAGGGAGCGTACGGCCAGTTACCCCTAAGTTCGGTTCGGACCGAGTGGACACCTCAACTTAAAGAGGAAGACGCCGGAGGTTGAGGGGCTGGGGATGAAGTGGTAGAGTAATCAAAAAGAAAGAATTGGCTTCGACCGTTGTCGTATTTTGGCGGGATCGATTCTCGTTGGGGCGCTTCACATATCTGATTATGTTGTGTGTTCTATTCTTTGTACTTTCTACCATTTTTATGCTTTTCTTTCATTTTCTCTTTGCATATGTTGTCGTTTTCTTTATTACTTCTGTCCGATTTCTGTTCCTATTTTAGAAAAAAGAAACAACTATTTTAATGAATAAACATCTACTTTCGTTTCGATAACTACTAAGCTTTGCTCAGCGTGATATACAGAAAAAATGGAGAGGGAGCGGGGAATTATGTTGGATCAATCTTCACAATTACAAACGGCGCTTTCATGCCTTGAAATCTTATTCTTTATCTGGCTCCGAATATTGACTTCTGACACTGGCGAGTAATATGCATCTGAGTTACAAGACATGACTCGTATACCTATTTACAAATATTGGCTTAGGCTTGTTCATAGTTAAAATTGGACTGAAAGGAAGATTGTGTTGCGTCTATCTTGAAAAACGGTAGTGCTGCGTGTGATCATCATGAAAACTGAATTCAGCCGATGTTAAATTTAGCATAGAGGTACTATAATTATGCCTCTGACTAGCTCGTTAATCATTGCTCTACGGAGTAGCGCCCATTTATATTAATATCGGCTTGTGGAAGCATGAGGTCACAATTGTTTTGAACTCGAATTATAACCAAACCCGCTATAGTAGTAATTCTCTGCGAGATTTGCGAGAACCACTGTTTAGCGGCGAGGTTGGATTCGTTTTCTCTGCACCCCCCGCCCCACACAATTCATCACTCTATTCTTATTTCTCTGTTTTCCAACAGGCTCTAATCATTGCAGAGAAAAAAAAGACATTCACTTAATTGTCATTTGCTCGCCGCAGAAACTATTTAAAAACTTTGTTTGCTCGATTACTTTTGTGTCTAATGAGATTCCAACTGTCTTGAGTAACTCCGGGTGAGAAAAGGTATGTCAGTGGCATGTGCCCACGCGACTATGACACTCGTCCTAGGGAAGCATCTCTGATTGGATTGGCGCCCGTTACTCTGTAACGCTGGAATTAACGGAAGGACAAATGTTCAAACTGACGAATCTTCTAGAAACTAATTTGGTAAATGTAAGTCTGTTCAAAATCGGCACAACTGAATTTATGAAACGTCAAACAAAATGTATCGAAGCTAATGGAAAACTATGTTTAGCCATTAAGCACACAAAGCTCTCTACAAAAACATTAGGACATTGTTTGCTAACGAAATGAACAAAATAGACGCACACCGTCACACAAATTATATTCGTATAAATATACCTCCCTACTGCTAAGAAGACTATCGACACAGGCGCGAACGTATACACACACGCATCTATTATTTAGATAGTGCTTTTCTCATGTATATAAGTGAGGACAATTTTAAATACTTTTAAAAGAGCTTCTTAATGCACGTAAAAATGACAATTTTATTGAGTTGCCTATTTACAGCCTGTTTTATATGCTTAACTGTTTTATCAAATGGACGCTTGTTTATCTTGGATGCTCCCAAGATCTAACTTTTTTTTTTTTATAATAAGGTTCACCCTTTACAAGGCCGGATATGGGAGGGGGCTACTCGATGAAGAGTGTTACGTTAGGAGGCAATTTGTGTGGATAGGAGTGGAAGATAACAGTTAACCCTAGCCTCGAACAGGTTAAGATTGTAGTGATCGGGGAAACATCCCCTTGGGAGTTGGTTCCACAACGGGAAGAAACTTACTTCACACCGATGGAATACGGAGGCAATGTGAATGGTTTGCTACTATGTTTTTTCACGTTTTTCAAAAGGAATGCGTCAGTGTGTCGACAGTTCAAAATAAATCCTTTTGTTTCTTAAGCCATTTTTCATGTTGTTCTTAGATTCTATCATTTTTAATTGGTATCATCCACACATCGATAGGAATTTCTTCTGTTTTTCTTGGGCGTTTTTATTCCATTGTGCTAACACAATTTCTCTTTCATTTTTAGTTCTCACCCACTTGTTCCAATCTAAATCTTCACCTCCCCTAGGTTTCCCTCTGTTGTCACTTTCGCCGTATATATACTGTTTTTCTCTCGGCAATTTTACTGCAATGGACATTTGGCATGATGTCGACAATTACATTTTTCTTAAAGTTTTGTTGTTATTTAGCAATTTGTTATGTTTTTTTTAATTATTTTTTCATTGTCATCCGTATAACTAAATATTTTCATGGTGTTTCTATTAAATATTTTATTTAATTTATGTGATTTATGAAAATATTTGTCTATAAGTTTAACATTTCTTCTTATAGTTATACCAACATTCTTATTGTAAGGTGCATCAAACTATATTATTTTTCTACTTCTGTTTTCCTTTCTAGTTTCCGTATATATTTTAATTCGGGCTTGAATCTGCGATTATTTAATGCTGTTTCGTATACTTCTTTCACCTCTGCTATATACCCTACCTATGAAAACTATTAGGTTTGTCCCAATCCTCATAAATACGTTGGACACTATTGTAAGTGGGGGTAATATGCTGTCTAAGTAGTTCACCACTAGCAGTGGTTTACCTACTTCACGCCGCTGGAGAATATTGTATTCTGTTAATGTTATAAAGATTACCATTTCATTTTCAACCTCCTTTTTGGT
>CAHIKZ030000761.1:40000-137500 GCA_903632075.3 Acanthosepion pharaonis
CGTAATCCGGGTACCAGGGAAAAATCCTCGTCAGAGCAGTTACCATGAAAATATTTGTAGAAAAGATAGAGGGAAGCCACATCACGTCGGTGAGAAAATGACTGAAGTCGAGATCCCAAGTGAGGATCAATTACATTGCCGATCCTTCTTTAGATTTTTTCAAGAACTTCGAGATGTGTAGAAGAAGCACCAGACCTCCTCCTCCTCTTTCTTCTTCTTCTTCTTGTTTGTACATTATGTTTTGTATCCTGTAGAGCCCGGTTTAAACTATGGTCCTTAGGCCTTATAGGAGAATCGTCATTCAATTGATAGCACTTTTCTTAGTAGATGGGATATTCCTAGTAGAGTAATCTTCTGGGCAACTTGTATGTTGATGCTACCTGGGACACTGTTAGTAAAATTGTCCATTCCTTTTCTCACGAGGCCCAGTGCTCCGATTACTATTGGAACATTCTCGGTTTTCATTCCCCACATCCTCTTAATCTCCATCTCAATCTTTGTATTTGGACAATTTCTCAATAATTTTTATAGAGGTGTTTCTCTCAGATGGTACTGCTATGTCAATAAACATACACTTCCTGAATTTCTTGTTTTTTATGATAATATCAGGTCTGTTGGCTTTTATTTCCTTGTCAGTTATTATTATTATTATTATTATTATTATTATTATTATTTTAATTATTATTCTACTTTGGAGAGTATTGTTAATATAACGGAAACATAAACATTGTGCGTGTTAATTATTGTGCAATATTATAATTTGTTCCAACATGATGAATTTCTTTACTGTGTTGCCTTACCATAATTTTTTCAGGCACAACTCTCATGGATTTTTGATCTTAATTGATTGCAGGATTTAACACGCATATATACTGTTTGGTAAATTAAGATTCGTTACAGTAAATGTACAGACCATAACCGGTTGAGCATTTCTCAATTGCTTTTACTAAAGACAACAAATGTGTAGAAATTCCATCATTAAAATATATTTTTATGAGAATGGAAAACAATATTCAAGCAACGAAAGTCTCTGAGAAACAATGAAAGTAAAAGTAAATTTGAAATAGTGGTGATGGAAAGCGGCCGGATGGCATTACCATTTTCCTTTTTAAAATGGAGAAGTCGTTGATTTGGGATGCGACCTGTGCATAAAAAAGAAAAAAATAGTTAAATATTCTTCTCTTGCTGATAGACTTTTTTTTTTACTCCTGTGGCAGTGGAGACTTCTGGCGTTATTGGCCCTCATTCGATGACGTTCCTTCGGAGGATTGGCGCAATTACTTCTTCAACGAGCCTCGCGAAACGGAGTGGCTCTTGCAACGTGTCTCACTGGCGATGGTTCGAGGTAATGCTTTCTTCATCATTGCTCAGAGGATAGAAAAAAAATGTTTATAGTTACTTTGTTCAAACTTTTTTTTCAGTAAATAAATTTCTCTATGTTTAAATAAAAAGGTTATCAATGAATCAATGAGTAGTGATCGATATTGAATATCAAGGAACTTATTAACATGCAAAATGATAAATTAATTTAATCAGATATAGAGGACATTGTGTTAATCAAATATATATCTCTGTTCTCTATAGCTTTCGAATTTCTTTAGAAAAAATTATTTAGATATTTTTATAATCATTTCAGATCTTTTCACATATCAAGTTCAGAATAAACTTTATTAATCGAAATAGAATTAAAACATTAGACTCTACACATTTTTGTCAACAAGATTTGTGTATAATCATTTCACCTCAAGCAAGGCGATAAAGGCACTAAGACGAAAGTGATTACTAGGAGTGAAAGAGAATGAGAGAATTTTAGTGAAGAGAAAGAAAAAAATTTTAAAAATACAGGAAGATTGGCGTTGCATTTATTTTTTTAAGATTGTAGGAAAAAAGGAACCGGAAGTGAGTTCCACAGGCGAGAAGTGCAAGTAAAGAAACTATTATAATAGAATAGTCCTTACAGTTACATCTATTTCAACAATAAAACGATTAGACCTAGTAGCCAATCTAGTAGGACGCTTAAATTTATACGGTCGAGGTACCAAGGAGGAAAGCTCATTACATCAATCGCCATGAGAATATTTCTAGAAAAGACAGAGTGAAACCACGACACGGCCGTGTAAAAGTAACTGAAGTCGAGATGCCAGGTCAGGGCCGATAACATTACAGACCCATCTTTTTTCGTAATTTTGTCAAAAATCTCGAGATATATAGCAGGAGCACCAGACTATATGTGGCAGCAATATTCAATGCATGGATGAATTTTTATTGCATCATAGAAACTAACACTCCCAGCAAACATGTTATTATCAATAATTTTAATAACGATAGATATTATTAACTAACATTAATATAATACGCTATTTATATAAATATAGCTACAATATTTTAGTAATAGTTAATGTAAATTTTATTTTCAAAACATTGAACTGCATAATACAATTTGACAACGTGTGCGTGTATATATATATATATATATATATATACTAGCAGTAGAGCCCGGCGTTGCCCGCGGATATAACAGTAAGAGATAGATCAAGTATTGACCATCATAAAGACTGAAAAATAAAATTGACAAAGATTTTTGTTTAAGGTTGACGGATACGCAAGTCTTAATTAGTTTTTTTTTTTTACGAATTGGTCAAACCCAAACTCAAACAAAAACATTGTTTTCAATTGTTATGAGTCTACCGATTGAATAGAATTTTATTATAAACAATTGTCTTGTAAATGGAATTTTTAAAGCATTCTGAATGTAAAAATAAAGAAAAAAGTGTGCAAGACAATAAGAAACCTTACCTGCAAAAAAAAGTGAAGTTTTGTTTAAATCGGTTGAAAAATGTAGGGAATCCGATCCCATATATATACGAACACACACACACACACACACACACACAACCTGGGTTTTTATAATAAGTATAACTCGATATGAGTTGTTCCCCCTTTCATTCTGGCGACAGTGATGCCTCTTAATCGTGTTTTCAAATTGATTTCGTGCAAAAACAATTGTGTTTTTCCAATTTTGGGCGCTGTCAGAACCACCGCAAGGTAATTTTACGTAGTCCTGTGAAGTTTTGTTGAAATGGGTTGAAAAATGAAGGAATTCCGATCCAATATATAAACGAACAGACACACACACACACACACACACACACACACACACACACACACACACACACACACACACAACCTGGCTTTTATAATAAGTATGATGACCATATATATATTGTGTATATTTAGGCAGCATATTTTCATTCGAACAGGTTCGGTTAAATAATTTAGACATGTCGATTAGTTTTCGTTGTGATCCTTTCAAGTTCACGAATTCATTTCTTTTATATATGTATGAACAAAAAATGGAAAAGTTATTTCCCTTATACTGGAAAAAAACACGTGAACATTGAACTTTGAAATCTAGAACGCTGCATAAGCAGTAAAAACGAACAGTTGAAATGTTTTGAATTTACAGAAACACATATACATACTCACAGACAACTTAACCCCTGAGGATGGTTTCAGATGAGAGTGAAAGTACTTGGGAAAATAAAACCTATTTGAAAGAGAATTTTGGTATTTTTCTTAATCAATTTTCTAAGTTTACCAAGAATCCGTGAAGTTGAAAGGATCGTAACGAAAACTAAGCGACTTGATATGTCTAAAATATTTAAACAAACCTATATACAATATAGGCCACACTACAACATGTTTGACACGCAGACTAACTCTACACCTTTCTGACAATTACATCTCATTTAAATATTCATGGAGATCTACCGGACACTATTCGGAACATACTTGTCGACAACACTAATATAATAGTATCATTTACATGCAAAAAAAGGTAAAAAATAATGGAAGCCTTATTAATAAAAACAAACAAACCAACACTTAATAATATTAACTTCGAACATGGACATAATATCTTGACCGTGTTTTGAAACAAAAAAAAATGAAATCATTTTATATAACATACATACAACAAACTATTTCTAATTTTCATAGTTAAAATATAATCCTTGAAAATGGCTAAATGTATAGCCGAAAGCGCTCGGATATAAATAACATTCGGACAGTTTTTATATAATTTATCATCCGAAAAGAAAAAATTATTAGATCGCATGAGAAATTGTATAAGAAACTAAATAAAGGCACCTTGTCTGTCGTTTTCAATGAAATGTGCATGAAAGAAGGATTGCTGCCTAAATACACAAATATATATATATATATATATATATATATATATATATATATATATATATATATGTGTGTGTGTGTGTGTGTGTGTGTGTATGTGTGTGTGTGTGTGTGTGTGTTTAAAAAAATAGAAAGATATTCACACGAATTCCATCCGCGCTCAACACGCGAAACTCGGAATAAACGGTCCTACTACTCATCAAAACAATACAAAAACACATCTTATTCTTAAATAGGCAAACATGAAGAAAAATTAAAAGCTAAAAACACATCTCCACCTTGAAAACGGCTAAAGAAGTGTCCGAAAACTCTTGGTACAATGGACAACACGGACAATTCTTGCATTCCCTTACTGCTACCAAACGGAAAAAATGTAAGAATGCTGAATGAACTAAACAGAAAATTAATTAAATTTTCCTTGTTCTTCAACGAAAGATGTTTAAAAGAAAGGGTGCTTCCCCAAATATTATATATATATATATATATATATATATATATATATATATATATATATATATAGACACAATGAACTAGTTTTTTAAATGCCGGCACAAAAACAACCTAAACCTAAGCAAGTACACTAAGAAATAATCATATAGGAACAGCAATTATGAATGTTTTATATTCCCTTTGTTTTTAGAAATATTACTATGCACACGTGAACGCTAACATATGACTGTATGTATACAACTATGATAATGTATTTGCACACTGAGACACCTGTTGATATATACATGTATATGTTTTTATACGGAAAAAGAAGCATACCAGTTTTTTTTGTTTTTTTTTTGTGAGTGTGGAGATGTACAATTAGACAGGTACTTATATGTTTTGCCATAAATATGAAAGATCGGGTAATATTATATGTGTAAAGATATAGATAATGTAATTAAATACTGAGATAGTCTTCGAACGCAGGCATAAGTGGATGCACGGGTGGACATGAGGATAGGGACAAATACGTGGGTAGATATATGTAAGTGCAAACTAACGCATATGTGGGTATGTAGATATTCTGCAGATTGCGTATGCGTATGTGTGTGTATGTATATGTATGTATGTACGTATGCATATATGGGTGTGTGTATGTATGTGTATATGTGTATACGTATGGATGTGTAGATATATATATGTGCGTATGAGTATATATGGATATGCAGATGTCCTTGTGTGTATATGTATATATGTAAGTATAAGTATACATGGAGATAGGTATGGAGACATGTGGATGTGCGTTTTCTCTGCAGGTGTATATGTGTAAAGATGGAAATATACATATATCGTTTCGTGTGAATGTATGTGTAGGTGTATATAGGAACTCATAGGCATATAAGACGATAGAGGTATGTGGTTACAAATAGGGGTTTAAGACATGTGTAGATAAGAAAATGTAAAAGAAGGGCCTAATTTTCTGCTAGTGACATCTCTTCCAAATTTCTCCTCTAATATTCTCCAATTGGAAGTGAATTTTAAATAGCACGAAGGGAAAGTTTTAGATTAGTATTTTAATTGAGATTGAAAGATACTACCCCAATGTGGAAAATAAAATTATTTAAATGGGAATAACTGTTGATAACTGGATACATAAAAACAACCACGAGTTTACTTAATGAACAAAAATCAAACGAATAAATGTCAACCTAACACGCTATAAGATAGAAGTTTTAGTAGAAAAAGTACGAAATATAAATTGGATTACTCTTTCAATGTTCTGTCTATGGATTTTTTCCAATCGACTGCTTCATAGAAAATACCCAAAACTCCACCGAATTTCAAATTAATTTCTTCGTAGATTGTTTTAAAACTTAGATATTTATCAAACCTTAACCTCCCAAATATGCACGTTAAAGTAACGCGAACTGACAGCGTCTAAGAATTTGAATGAAACCTGTAATTTATTGGGGTTGTTGTAACGTCTTCCTTAATGTAGTCCTTATCGCTAACCCCTTAACCACCTTTATCTAGAGACGAGACGCGTTAAATTTGAGCAACATCTAGCCGACACACTGGGGTTAAAATAGGAAACTAAAATGATACATATGACACACTCATATCCTCGCTCCCACCTCACTTCCTCACTTCGTTAACTTTGCGTATACTTGATGAGGTCCGTAAAAAACGTGTGAATTTCTTTTTCATTTTCATTTCAGCTTTTTGGAAGTAAAGTCTAATGATCCAGAATCCTGTTAAAGGGGTTATGGTGAAATAGCTTATTACATGGAATCTTAACGTGGTCTGTCTTTTATTCACACACACACACACACACACATATATATATATATATATATATATATATATATATATATATATATAATATTATAATATTGTTTAAAAATATGATTCCTTCACTACATAAGAGTTCTCATGTTTCAAAAACGAGAACCGAAACCATCCAAATAATTATTAAAATTAAGTTGAATTGTTTAGTCCCGTTTCATCTTCAAGCGAAATTTTAGGAATAAGCTATCTCTTGGTTTACGTGTGTTTTTAGGCATTGTCCGTTATAACATTCGTTATTGTGGGAGTGGCGAGGCGAGTTTTCTTCGTTAAGTGGTCAGAGAGTTAATTCTTATCTATAGATTCATCATCTTCTTATATTATAAGCTCTACTTCTTTATGGAGCACTGTCTTCTTAAAAATAAAAATAAAAACAAAAATACTAAGGAACTCCGGATTATGCACCCAACGTGTTCTTTTCTATTTTCTGCATACCTACACACACACACACACACACACACACACACACACACACACACACACACACACACACACACACATATATATATATATATATATATATATAACTTGAAGGGTGAATACAAGAATTTATGTCTTCCATAATACAAGAATTCCTGGTGAAACCAGTCCAGTTGACGTGATTCCTGTGTGGCTTGAGAAGCTGTTAGCGAAAAATCTGGTGCCCATTGCGAATTTTAAATATAACCATGCTAAACGCTTTCCTTTCATATCCATTTCTTGTAAAAATTAATATATAAATTATAAGTATTTTTAAAATAGGGAGTTACTTTTCAATCACCTTGTATCTATATATATATATATATATATATATATATATATATATATATATATATATATGAATATATTTTTTTTCGTCAAAAAATGCAACGGGGGGATGATGTACTCCCAGTCACTCCCGAAAATCAGTGTTTTAATTACTAGATATTAAAATATCTATTTTTGGAGAAGGGTGGAGCCGAATACACCCACTCGTGCGATCACAAGAATGATGAATATTTTCGTAAAGTAAGTACAATTATCTAGCGTACAAATATTTCTATAAATATATCCTTTGCATGTGTCCACCATTTTTCGTGGGAGGCTTCCTGACCCAGAAATGGTGTGCACGTATGCTTTCTGAATTAAACTCAGAGCTGGCTTTGCAAACAAAAGTAAAAAAAATAATAATAATTTTATATATATATATATATATATATATATATATATATATATATATATATATATATATATATATATATTTGAGTGAGTAATATATATATATATATATTGAGCGAGTAATATATATATATATATATATATATATATATATATATTGGCTAGGTCGCTCTTTTCCAAGTACACCTGTCTGCATGACGGCTAAGCAATCCCTGTTGCAGACGCTTGCTCAGGCACACTTGTGTTTACACTGCAACTATACTGAGCGTATCTGGAAGACAGCGCATCATCTGGCGTGATCTACAATTTCAACAAGGTTAGTACATTATCCTCGGTCACGCTGACTTGTGACTTCGTGTAAGCACAACCATCGACAAACAATTCCCTGTACACAATTTTAATCAGAAGGTTTTCAGGTATGATTTTCAGGCACCTTCTAACGGTAATGCACGTTGGGTTCGCCCCAGTCCTCAGGCCAATAGCATGAAAAAGTCTTGTTGTTCCTGATAAATCGTGATGATGACATTCGAATCCAGGTGTCATGGTCTGAAAGCGAAAGTTATAACCGTCGTCGGTCAGGTGCCCACAGTAACACGAGTTCCGTAAATCTCCTTAGAATCGTAGGGGAACCGCATGTACTGCAGCCGCAGTAGAAGTGGCGAGTACTGGGCAAGAAGTGGTATGTCTTAGGCAAGATAGCCAGACGGAGCCCAAACCTCTTCAGGTTGATTTTGATTTCAGAATTTTTCTTCTCCTCGACTGGTTGCCAACCAAGGCTATAGAACCCAGGCTGTTGTGTTATTTACCCATAGATGGAGGAAAAAGAGTTGGATTTATACCTTTCCCATGGAAGTGAATATAATGAACTCGACTGGAATTTGAACTCCACCGTGGGGGTGCATATTTTCTGTTTTCATTTTAAGGTAGCTTATATTTGCTTAGTAAAGGTATTCGAAAATAAAACCAAAATCCATGACTTCTTGAAATCAATTCTTGCCGCCTTAATACACTCCGATAATGAACACTTTTACACCTATCAAGCAAAGTTTAAATAAAAATACATACATATATATATATATATATATATATATATATATATATATATATATATATAGGCTTTGATGACATTGTCACCTCTACGTCATCAAAGCCCAGTCGGATGAGATCCTAAAAGAAGAAACGCATCATAAAAATACCTTTCAAGTTTGTCAGATTTTTTTTCCAAATACTGTTTGTTGATATATAAAATTATACAAAATTATATATCCTTATATCATATATATATATGTGTGTATCTGTGCCTGTGTGTGTTGGTGAATATATATATATATATATATATATATATATATATATATATATATATATATATGCGAGTGTATATATTTATTTGTGTGTGTATATATGCATGTATTGTGCGCGTGTGTAAAGGTAACACGATACTGTATGACGTAAGAGAAATAGAATTTTACATTAAAATTTGATAAATAATATTCAATAAAATTGATAAATAATATTCAATAATTATTCAGTGGTGAATAGAATGTTTAGTTTAATCTTTGTTAAATCATATATCAACTTGCAGTTCATCGATTATATGATTGTTGTTGTTTTTTCAATTTAAATCTTCTTTCTTTATTTATTCACCTTCTGAACATTCACATAGATCAAGTGACATCAAGTTCACTCAATACACCAGCACCTTCCACGGTATTCTTACTATTTTCAACAATGTCGTCGTATTAATGGGCACAGTAATTCCTCTTTTTTGCAATTAAACGTTCCCTGTAGTTTAATAAGAAATATATGCATATGTATATATGTTTCGATTTGCAGGTTTCAGCTTTACAGCCAAGAAATGATGAAATTCAGCAAAGAGTCATATTTTTTCAAGGCGAAAATCGTAATTCATTTTCACCTTTTAAAATATGGGCGAGATTCGAAGATGCTAGCTTAAAGGACAGTCTTTGTAAATATTGAACTACATTTGATTTATAAGTTGTAATCTACGGCGCTCCTGCTATTTCGACATTAACAAATACGAAAATCTTCGGATAATTTTTCCTTTTCAGGTCTGTCTGTTTGTCCTCATGTCTGTCTGTCTGTTCATTTTTATTTTTTAATATTATTATTTTTCAGTTTCTATTCATTTAAGTTCATATTTTTGTGAAAATTATTTTCTGAATTGCATTGGTGAAACCTTTTCGAACTAAATGAAGAAAAGTGTTACTAGCTTTTTAAAGCAAGCGATACAGAATATAGTGAAATTCGTATGGCTGTATTTATTTGAGGTATTTGTAGACCCATTAAATCGCCAGCTTATATGCATTATTTTAACACAACTACTTATATATACTGGCCAGTGGCAAATAATGCATTATGGGTAGGCCTATTGTAGTACTCTAACAATTATAAGTATTTTAACCCATACATATAGCATATAGTATACCTTACTATATTTTTATAATCTCTCTCTCTTCTCTCTCTCTCTCTCTCTCTCTCTCTCTCTCTCTCTATATATATATATATATATATATATATATATATATATATATTTGTTTGTGTGTAGGAGGAAAAGGCCTCCACACTTCCGAAAATCAAATTTTGTTGCTTGGCTATAGAAATGCTGATGTTGGAAAGTGGATCGGGTTGAGAATTTTTCAGCACACACACACACACGCACAAACACACACACATACACTCTTTCTCATAGAGAGGGAGAGAGAGAGAGAGAGAGAGAGAGGCAGACAGACAGATCGAAAGAGAAAAGGCATATGAGAGGAGGGCAGAAATATGTACGATAGAGAGAAAGTGAGACAAACTGTTAGAGACAGAGATAAATTGCTAAAGAAAGAGAGAAGGAGAGCTGAAGGAGTGGTTACGCTCCTACCCGACCCCCAATCTTCAATCCAAATCCCCCACCCATCCATTTAATAGATTTCAAGAGGTTTGTTTATTAGTTTCTCTTTTTCTTTTGTCAACCGTTTTTATCTTTTTTTACATTTCCTAATCCTTAAACATTATTATTCCCTTTCTCTCTGTTTCAATTTCTCTCGGCTTTTATCAAAATCACAGAAGAGAGCTGGACTGAGAAATACTTTAAAATAAAAAGAAAAAATATAGACAGAACTTTACAAATATACGAATCATTTAAACAAATACAAATGTTATTAGGTATACGGAAGAGTGAGTAGAGAGGGTTAGAGAGTAAGAACGTGAGAATAATGATATATTGAGGGGAAAAAAAAACGAGTAAAAAGAGAATGGCGGGCTTAGATTGGAAGGAGACGGGAAGATGTTATAAATGTAGGGAGAAGGGGAGGAGAGATGTGAATGAAGTGAGATCAGAAGGGAGAGACAAGGGAAGAGACAAGTGGAATAGAGGGGAATGAAACAAGTAAAAATCACTTGGTCAAAATTAATGCAAGTTTTGTTTTGTTTTGTTTCAACACCCACACCGCCATTTCTTAAGAATAAAAGCTCACGCAATGTTTGTAAAATTATGCGTCATTTTAAAACTTATTTTCTTTTCTTTCTTTCAGTTGAATCCATTTTAAATATAAATTGCATTTTTGTCAAATTTCCAGATCTCTGGAGAGAAGATAATAAAAGATTTTCACCAAATTTGTTTTGACAAATTCGACTACTGTTTAATAAAATCGCTTAGAAATACCAATGATGTTTAGGGACAAGGAAGATTTAATGAATGCGCTAAATTGGCGGCAATGTCTCATCATTTTACAATTGAAATGGTTAGATGTAACCGTAAGTTCTATACTAAGAGTTTCTTCTATCGCACTTCTCGATTGTGGAACTCTCTCCCGGTTTCTTGCTTGCCAGTCAATTTTGATCTTCAAAAATTTAAATGCGATCGTTATCTTATATCTTCTTAATTCTTATTCTTTTATTGTCCTCTCGCCTTATTAGTATTTTTTCTCATATTTTCTAACACTCAGTAACTTGCGTCCTAGTGGAAAAAAATGAAAAAAATAAATAAATAAAATAAGAAAAAATATAAATTAGAGACATGTTATAAATCATTCCATCTTAAATTAAGAATAATTAAAAATAAGTTAACACATTCAACATTATGGATAAAAAATAGTGAGTTTTATGTAGTGTTTTTTCGAGACTTAGCATAAGCATAATAAATTCACGGATTTGGACGGAAAAAACCCCCAGAATGACGTCAAAATCCGCGAAAACTTTTCGTCCTTTAATATTCCGTTGTAAAATATATAAAATGTAAGTAGAAAAAAGCAAATGTTGATAAAATAGCTAAAGTCACAAAGCACAGCCCGAGGCTCTCAATCGCCCCCCCTTTTTTTGGGGGGGGGGTCGGAGGTAGTACGCGCTGGCCCTGTTGCTATTTAACCATAGCCAGGAAAACAATACACAGTGTATACTCGAGTATAGTGTATGTTTTATGATCAGGTTTTTACGCAAAAAATAGACGCTCGCGCTATCCACAGGTCATTTTTTTTAAGAGTTTAAAAATTCATGAATTTTCGGTGGCTGTAACCTCCCCGATAGGCCTACATTATCATTTTACCTATGGCTAAATTTAACGGTACAGGTAAACCCTTTTGGCCTGCCTTCCGTAGCCGAAATTCTTTCTTTTTGAAATGAATAGTAGAACGTCATTCATTCTGATTGCCGCTTAAAATCTGCAAATATCTTGTTACATAAATAAAGAATTAACAATTTTCTTTTCTCTTCCATTCTCCAATTTGCATTCATCTTCGTTCGCACGTATTTATATCGTTCAGATATTTTTCTTTTCCAACGACATTGCGAATTTTTTCTAAGCTCTATAAACATTAAATCTGTTACGAAAAAAGAATTAAACAAAATGAACACAAAACGATCAGCTTTAAAAAAGGACTTGTAACTGGAAAAACCGAATAAAAAAAGAATGTTAACAACAAAGTTCTGCGGAATCAGAATCAATATTGAGTTTAAGCAAGCGAATGAGCCAATTGGAGTAAAGTGCCATGCAGATTTAAATTTTTCCCACTTGTGACGAATGCAGCTATTGATTTTTTTTGCATGGTAGTTAACATTCGTGTTACTCAGCTGTTGGCTCTCACGCTGGCCAATAGAAACTTCCTGCCTATTCGTGGCAGCCAGCTATAGGCTCTCACTCTGGCCAGTAGAAAATGGCCGCAAACTACATGAAAACTGCCGGAGATGCATGAAAAAATCGGTTATTTCCATTATCGATGGGAGTTGGGAAATGCAAAGTCGGTCTTGGCCTTCCCGCTAACTTGGAGCATGCGCATATAAATTTTGGTGCAAATCCGTCGAAAATTGCAGCCGTGCATTCGTCACACACACACACACACACACACACACACACACACACACACACACACACACACACACACACACACACACACACATCCTGCCTTTTATAGATAGAGATTATTTTAATCTATACTTATTTTATCTTATACTTATTTTTTCTCATAATTATTTTATCTTATAATTATTTTTCTTACAGTTATTTTATCTTATAATTATTTTATCTTATATTTATTTTTTCTTATAATTATTTTATCTTATAATTATTTTATCTCATAATTATTTTATCTTATAATTATTTTATCTTATAATTCTCTGTTAAATTTTTTTGACGGTAACTAAATCTTCGTATCACATATTTTATGGTAAGTGTTCTTTTTCATTATTTTGACGGTAGCTTTGTACAAAAAAGAATGAAGACAAATAATTTGTTATAAAATATGTCCAGGATGATACCCAGTACTGCAATATTTAACTACAGTAGGACTACAAGTATTGCTCAGGAGGTGGGAGATTTTTTCCCAAAAGAATTCGGGTAGAGCACTATACATGAAGTAGACTTATACACAAGTATCTACGATATTGTAAGAAACATTATGTGACGGATAGAATATTCGTTCTTCCCTTAGATTTTACAGTGGCGTAGAGCTTGGTGGTTAAAAGGAACAATTGATTTACCCATGCCAGAAAGATTCATGAAGGATGGCAAGTAAAACACACGAACCATTTTAACAAAACAAGATAAAGAATTTATTCACGAATTTACACGCTTGGAATAGTGCCAGTAGCTCGTCTCAGGAAAGATCAATCAGAATTCTTAAAGTTCGTAGTTTCAATGTATTGTTATGAAAAGGAAATGTTCATACAACAGATTAAATGATCTAACACAAAATAATATTCAAAAATGTTTAAGAGAGTTCGTTGCTCACCGAAAGGATAAATGCTTGGCATACGTTCAAAATCAGACGAAGAGAGATAGTTTGAAATAATTAGCTCTTGGATTGTTGAAGGAAAATTTTTTGAAGTGGCCCGTGCTGATTAGAGGCCAATAATATAATTGGGGAGTAATTTTACACTGGCGAGTACTTCAACGCTGGTCGCGAGGAACTGAAACGAAACCTTTCACATGACTTCAGACATTCTTTTCTGATTAATTTAATTTTTCCTTCATTTTATATCAGAAGGAAGTCCGCATAGGCTCGCAAATTTCTTACCTTCTTTTTCCTCAGTCCTCCAAATTTGAAGGGAGTGGGTGAATTGATTTATTATTTTTGCATTTACTACAATCTCATTAGGAGCAATAAGAGATTAACAACGATAATAATTAAACAGAACGATTATACGAATATGCAGCAATAAAAATTGTTTAATGGACAGACAATTCGTTGTTACCACAGATCAGAGCAACCTCAGCATAGAATTAAATTCCTTCTAAGTCAAGAAAGCAATTTATTATTTCTCGTTTGACAAATCCGAATTGAAAACATCATGGGGGTCATTATTAAGTGAAACTTATTTATTCCTGGTTTTAAACAGAAACCGCGGGAGTGAAATTGTAGATAGAAAGGGTACTAAAGAACACATGACACAGTAGATAAAAGTTTTAATTAGATCCAGTGACAGGACCCAAAGAGTGTGAGTTCAATACCCGGTTAAGGCGGTGGAGAACTTTCAGAGGGAAATTAACAGGAGATAACTGACATCCATTAAACATGGCAAGTGTAACTAGAACAGTCTACCCCAGTGAGCGAAATAAAGAGTTCAGTTCGACATACAACCACCTGAAGAAGGCCGGAGCGTACAACGGCCGAAACGTTGTGATAAATATGGCGACAAAGATGAAGACAATAGTCCGAATAATGTAAATAAAGTACTAAAGTACTTTTAAAAATGTGCTTGTGTGCTTGTGTGTGCGTGTTTGTGTGTGTGTGTGTGTGTGTGTGTGTGCACCTGATTTTCTCAGAAATGGTATTAATTTTGTTAACCGCTTACACATTCGTTTTTCTTCTACTTTGTGCTAATTGAAAACTGGTTCTGATTTACGCCAGTTAAAATGGCTTTCCCTTCAGCCCAGAAGAAAATCAGTAAAATAAAAAGTAAAATTAAATTAAATTAAAAAATAAAAACAACTCGTCAGCAATAAGATAAAGATAATGGTAAATATTTTAAGAACATAACCATTTTTAACAGAAAGTCAAAAACAATTTAAACTGGTTTTGAAATTGTTAGCATTTCATTTTTTCTTAATGAGCAAAAATGATAACATTTTTGCTGATTAAAAAAATAAAATGCTGACAATCAGCAAAAATGATAAAAGTTTGCTGATTAAAAAATGAAATCCTGAGAATAAGAAAAATGATTAAAAAAATTTCTGATTGTCAAAATGAAATGCTGATAATTCAAAAATGAAAAATTTCAAAACCAGTTTGAAATATTTCAAAATGTTAGTCCGGCGCATGAACCTTCGCCACATTTTATAATATGTTAGAATATTCTCTTCGTATGAAAGTTCAGAGAATTTGTGTTCTCAAACCGAATGCAGTAGGGACATTTGCCGCTACTCTTTGTGAGTAGTAAGCTTAATGAGATCGTTATGTACATGTCTATCGGAACTACTTCGAAGAAGACAGCAGAAACGTGATATTAGAGGAAATAACTTATTTTCATCGTCAAATTCCCAGAGTAGAACATCGTATGTTTTAGTATTTTTTAGAGGGATTTTTTTTCTTATTGCTTCGTAATAAAATCACCACGAAGCCACATCGGTTTTCGAGTTAATTATTTACCATCAAACCATGTTTTTGGCCATCCTACGTTCTCCAGCAAGGCCTCTGATCAGGTTTTGAAGAGTGTGGAACAACCTCTTAATTGCTGTTGTTCCCAGGTCCACGCTGACCCGGGGTGGTAGCACTTGTTAGGGTCCCAGTTAATAGTTAACCCCCAGTTTGGGGGTTAACTATTAGCTATAACTCTATGAAAGTGTAAAAATAGGTTTTAATACCAGAAATACTTTGTAAAAAATTATTACCAACAATAAATTTTTGAAGAAAAAAAAAAATTGCTAGCCATACATTTAAAAAAAAAAAATATAACCAACTATACATTTTTTGAAAAAAATATTACCAGCAATACATATTTGAACAAAAAATATTACCAGAAATAGGTTTTTGAAGGAAAAAATATTACTAGAAATAGATTTGTGAAAAAAAAAAAATATTACCAATAATAAACATTTTGTCGGCGTTGAATAACCCATTGAGGTTGATAAACAAAACTAAAACCAAACTAAACCAAACCAAACCAAAAGCAAACCAAGTTTTTGGTGATTTCTTTTAGAAATAGTCATCCACACTTTGCATTTGTAAAATTGATCAAGTATTTGAAGAATTCAGTCTTGGGCTATAGTTTTCTTCATCATATGATTGCTTTTTATTCTTAGTGTTAAAAACTGAATAAGCTGCAACATCTAAAGTAACGTGGAATCAGTAAAAAGAGTTACTTTTTTAAAACTTTGATTCCATGTTAATAGCCGGATGATATTTTCTCTATAACGTTTCCAACAATGCTGAATCTAGGATAATGTTCAAGTCACCAACAGTTATCTCCCTTATATTAGTCAATGCGCAAGTAAATCACCCGAAAACTCATACAAATTTGAAAAAAATGTGATAAAAAGGAAAACTTTACTAAGGAGAGCGAAAAACAAATGAACAAAAATTAAGAAGACAAAAGTTAACGATTAAAAAATTCTTCAAGATGATTATGATGATGAATTTAATATAGAGCATTTAGGTTGTTTTCTAAGGCAAGCTTAGATGTGGCACAAGGCCGAAAGTACGGAGCACCCAATGAGGATCGAATTCACTATTCAGTCGTAATTACTCGAGCGAAACATGCTTGTGAACCATTACACCACGTCGAAGTGGCCTTGGTGATTTTCTAAACGTAGTTTAGATGTGGCACAAGGCCGAAAGTATGGAGCACCCAGTGAAGATCGAATTCACTACTCAGTCGTAATTGTTCTAGCGAGTGAAGCTTGATAACCACAATACTATGTTGAAATTCCCTTAAATGATTTTCTAAGCGTAGCTTAGATGTGGTACAAGGCCTGAAAGTGTGGAGCACCCAGTTAGAACCGAATTCACAATTCAATTATAATCGATCTAGTGACACAACCTCGCTAACCATTACACCCCGTTGAAGTACCCGAGCAATTTCGTTTTAAAGGCATTGAAATTAACAAGCTATTTAAAAAAATAGATTGATGGTTATTTTCGAAATCAGTTAACAATTCGATATTATTGAATCCATCAGACCTACTATTAAGACAGATGTAATCAGCATAGATATCGAATCGGGAACTAATGACATCAAGAAGGTTTTTGATGAAAATGAGGAACACTGTTGGTTCAAGAATAGAATCCTGAGGGCCCTCCCTCATCAATGCAAAACGGTCTAGAAGCGTGGCCGTTCAAGACAGCTTTCATTACGCGGTATTGAATCAAATCAAAGAAAAGGATAGATTCAAGATTATCTTCGCCCTCTCTAACCTTCTAACTTTGTCTCTTGGAGTAACAAGTTGCGTCACAGGTTTTATGTATGATTCCATTTTCAAGTCATTTTTCACTGCTCTTTAGACAGTCCTAGCTGAAACTCCTCTCTCATGTGCCAAACATCTTATGAATTGAGTTGGATCTTTTCTAATTGATCTCTTTAGCTCTAAGTTGAAATGATGATCCCTTTTCCTGTTGTGACTCATCCAGTTTTCCTCTCTACTGTTCCTTCTTTTTTTTTTTTTTTAAAAACTTATTCACCATTCTCTTGATGTTCTTGAATGGGCTTTGAAGATGGAGGCCAGAATATGTATGTTGGTACCGTTACTGCAGGCCTGAATAATCTTTTTTTCTATCACCATTGCTCATTTGGGAAGACAGTGCGACTGACACCAAACGATTTTAACATGTTCTCTTTCTAGCTGAATAAACTCAAACGATTTTATGTCAAATGGTGCTAAGAAGGCTAAACGGCTTAAACATGAAAAAAGAATCCCGGTTAATTGAGTGATTGTTTTAGATATTAAACATTTTGTGAGGCGGACAATTACTGACACAATTTGGACAATTTTGCTGTTACACCCGGTATATATATTTATATTTAAACAGGTTTCGTGGAATAATATAGACATATTGTGTTTACTTATTTTTATATTGATTCTTTTCAGTTGTCTAATCAATTTCTTAAGATGAAATTCATCAAGGATGTTTTTTTTTGTTCTATTTATAACCCAAGTACTTCCGACCTTTTCTAATATCATCTTCAGGTGCAAATTACAAAGATAAACATGCTATTGTAATTGCGAAAAAAATTCGTTGTCATGGTGATTTTTAAAACCACGTGTGAACGAGTTCTGTTATCGCTATTTTAGAATTTTAAAATTTATCCGTTGTAGTCATGGAATTTTTACAAAGCAAGTATTTCAATAGAAGGGAGCTGATCGGGAATTGGTAGAAATATAAAATGGCATTAGTATATAAATGTTATATGCACTTTAATAGGTTGTTGCTATATTCGTATTAAATTTTGTTGAGTGTTGGTTGATTGATTTTGTAATAGAGGGCCTCGAGAATTTGAAATTTTTGTTTATTATTTTCGTGGTCTATTATATTGGTGTCGACAAGTATTTTTCTGTATTGTGAAGGTGGAAAGTTATGGTAGCAAAGTATCCTGGGTTCTTTTACCTTGGATGTCAGCCAACCTAGGAGAAGGAAAACTCTGAATTCAAACATGAGGACGGTTGTTTAGAGATTTGGTAGCACACTGCGAACCATTTCCCTCTTATCATCCCTTTCGCAAAATGAGTTTGATTCTACACAAGCCTTCATCTACTGACAATTAAATCAAATAAGTTCGCCTATTCCCCCAGTTTGCAGTCTTTCTTTGAACAGGTTTTATCCCTTGTTTTTTGTTTAGGATTGGGTTTCCAGTTCCTTCTTCTAAAGTCTTCTTATTTTCTATCACTCTCCGTAACTCCCTTGTATCTTAGTTGCATTAACGCTTTGCTTGGGGTAAATAGATTAAAAAAAACATGTGGGGGTAGTCTAACATTTCAGTTTTAAATTGAAAGTTCCTTCAACCACTACCTTGAACTAAAGAATGCCACATTTATTAAAAGAGAAAGTAAGAAGGAACATTCTCGAGAGTGCCGCTATTGAATCTTATCAAAATATAAATCTGCGCCCCGCATTTTTTCCAATATCTCCTTTCCTGAAAGAATTACTCCTATCCCACGCCAACATACATGACTACAAAAATATAAAAAAATTCAAAGAAAACAGTTAGATCCATAACCTCATGTTATGTAAAATATAGAACACAAACTAATCCCAAGCTAAAATAATTTAATTAGTAAATTGCATTAAGCAAAATTAAAAAATATCAGTTACTCACATTGAATTGTATCACGTCGTGTCCTCCATAGTTTGCTTGACTTTCAGCTAACCAGATGAATATTTATGATGAATATTTTTGAAAAACCAATAACATTTTTGCTCTTGTATATAGTTACAACATAAAATCCTTGCATTTTCCTTGATAAAGTCACTCAGAAGACGAAACACGTCGGCTAAGATAAGTTTTCCTTTTGTCTTTATTCATATTGTCCTTTTATAGATATACTTTGACACGTACACGCACACACACACGTATACATACACACACATATATATATATATATATATATATATATATATATCTTCTGGCTATTGGAGAAACCCTATATATCAAACAGTTCTCTCCTACCATGAACCTTACATTATTTTATAGTACAAATAGTGAGTTGAAAGGTTTAAAAAATAAAAAAAAAGGAAGATGCTCACGCTAATTTCCAATCGTACGCTGCATGTGAGAGCTTGGAATGAACGCAAAACATGAGGAAAAAATAACACCAGAGACAAAAATACTCTTGAAAATGGCTATAGAAGTGGGCAAAAGTGGCTTGGGACAATAAAGATTATGAACATTTTTATATTCCTCAACTCTGACAAAACGGAAAAATGTTAGGATGCTGGAAAAACTTAATTCAATCTTCCTTGTTGGTCGTATTTAATAAAAGATGTTTGAATATATTTAATATATTTTCTGTTTAAAGCTTATTTTTATAAACAGAAAACATATTAAATAATTGCCGGACTTAATCTATTTCATAATATATATTATAGAAATATATATATATATATATATATATATATATATATATATATATATATATATATATATATATATATATATATAATATTTTATTAAATAATGGATACAACATGCGTTGTCTTTTTACAGTGGTCAATATAAGGGAGAGAACCGCTATAAAGTCAAAAGTAACCGGTGTTTGAAATCATCTTTAAAACCCTTGAAAAGTCTTTGAAAACTTTTAAAATGCCATTAAAATTCTTAAAGGGTTCATGAAAACTACAATTTTTAATAAGGGAGAGAACGTTGTCCAGTTTTCACTTTCCAGTTTCGATAGAGTCCAAAATCTTGTGGCTGAGGAATTAACCGGTTTTTGAAATGTCAATCTCGCTGCTCTGTTGATTTAAAACCCGTTAATTTTAACCTTGCTAAAAAACCATTCCGTGAACATTGTAGCGAATCACCCTCATTCATTCCAGTGGTGAGATGTAAGTTCCACTCGGGCAGCTCCTTTCCACGAACAACTACCCTCTGTAACCAACCTACAAGATTACTTCCGCAATTAATATAATCTTAACCTGTTCAAGTTGAGTGTTAATCATTATCTTTCTCACATATCTCCATAAACTGTGTCTCTTGCTCTGTAAACCTCTACCTCGAGTGGCTTTTGCGCTTTGTAAAAAATAATTATATAAATTTTAATAAAGCATCCTAAGTATAGAAAGTAGAATAAAAACAAATCTACCACCATGAATTGAACAAATGATTCTGTTCAAAATTCTGAGAAGGTGATCGAGCACGAGAAATACTTGAAGATTTCCGAAATTCTGTGAGTAAAAAGCAAACAAGGTGGGCATAGCGGTTCGATCTAAATTCCGACATAAATTACACGTTGTCCTAAAAAAGAGCATAGCATGATTAAAAAGACCAAAGTTGAGTTTTCTAAATGCTTATTTCCAAAGTTTCTTTTTAGAACATTGTAAATTTTGATTAAAAGAGATAAATTAACGTTAAACAAAACACACATTTTTGGAAAATCTTGCAAAAAATGAAAATAAGGATTTTATTGAAATTTTCAGAAACTATTTACAAATGATGGAACTTATTATAAATACATTTTTTTTTAGTAAAGTCATCAGAGAAATTTTTTTTTTTTATGTATTTAATGTTAATAATTTATCTCTATAATTTCAATTTTAGGAGTTTAGTGATTATATCTTAAAAGCACAATGCTTTGAGGAAACAAAATCATGTTTTTGTTTTTTTAGAGCCCTTCTACCTGAAAATCGTCTCTGAACGTAACATACAAAAACTCAATAAAACAAAATATTATTTAATTTCGTTTTAAATTTTTTATTTATTCCAATAAACATGGACAATATTGTCTGAAAGCAAAAGATATTTCGATGAAAAATGAATTTTTTAAAACAATTACCTACAATTATTTTTTATTTCCGCAACCATTGTTTTTATTTTTTACATTATGTTGTTAATTCTTCTAAAATTATGGAAAAACAGCTTAACGGATGTTGTTTTAAGTAGATATATACCCAGATTATAATTTCCAAAGCTTATTACAAACTAATTCTTCGTATATAAAAAAAATTAATTTGTCAATAATGTGTTTACCAATGAAATCTACGGAAGACCGGAAGTTTGGTGCGTGCAATAAAAAATAACGTCACGTGGATTGAGTTTCTGTCCTAAGGGTTGTTCTTCGCTGTATACGGCCTTAATTTCCAAACTGAAACAATCATTTTCATTAAGTTAAAATAGGTTTTTCATCTAGTTTTCAAGTCCTGTAATGTTTGGTTGAAATTGGTTGAAAAATGTAGGAAATTCGATCCAATTAATATAATCTTAACCTGGGTTTTAATTTAAAAAGTTGAGTGTTAATCACTTTTATCATTTTCAATTTTCTTTTAAAATGAAACATATCTCCATAAACTGTGTCTTTGCAGATAAGTAATTTTTATTACATAAAAATATAAAACCATTTATTTACCTCGAGTGGCTTTTTGCTTTTTACTAAAAAATAGAATTTTTTTATAATAAATTTTAGAGGGTCTATAAAGCATGTATTTTAGTTTTTTTTAATAGTATTTATAATTTCTAAGTATAAAAAGTACATAGAACAAAAAAAAAAATTGTAATATGGAAAGTTTTTTTACTTTAAATATTACAAGTTACTACTTAAGTAGGTCCGCTTAAAAAATTGAACAAATGATTCTGTCAATAAAAATTCTGAGAAGGTGATCGAGCACGAGAAATACTTGAAGATTAATTTTTTCGAATTTTAAACGAAGAATTTAACTTATTTTTTAAAATTTTAAAAAATTCTGTAAACAAGTTTTTTAACTGAGACATGCTAAGAAAAGCAAACAAAAAATACTTTTAGTGGGCATGAAAAATGGTTCGAATCATGATAAATTCATGAAACATAAATTTAGCATGAATACATTTTAATCTCTCAAAATTACAAAAATGAAGCTTTTTTGATCTGCCTTCTTTGTTTTCTTGTTCTTTCAAATTTTGAAAGTACACGTCAATTTTTGCACAGAATATAATAAAGGCTAAAATTTAATTCCAACTCATTATATAATCAGAGGAAAATATAAAATTTGTATAGATTAAAATCTAAAAACTTTCTTTGAATTTCACACTGAAAGAGAAACCGATTCAAAGTCCCTCCGGTTATGCCTTATACAAGGGAAGTAATTCTTAAAAAATATTAGAGTTATTTCCCTTGAAATTCTCGTGACGCCATTTATTTTTATTTTGATAGATAATTTGATATAAATTTAAAATAATAACGAGTTTTTTCGAAGAACCAGTTATTTCTTTTACGAAGCACATCTTTCACATATTATTATAATCTGCTTACATAAATCCTTTTCAGATTCAAATTTCTTTGAGATTATTTTTTTTTGTTTTTTAATGTACATTTTAATGTGCATGTTTGATTTGTTTGGGATATATTTTGTTTGTTTTTGCTTTTGATTTTTTAACACTGGAGTCCGTCCAATCCAAGGCTCAAGAGCCCTTCGTGGTAGAGGGTTATTGAATGAAGTGTGTGATACGAATGTAAGTGTTAGTCGAAGATTGTAATGATAAGGAGGATAGATTGCGATTTGATGAGGCGAAGATTGTAGAGTTCCACAGAATAGCAGTTCTCGGGAAAAATATGTTAATGTAGAACTTCCTCCTTACAAATGGTATGCAGGGGAAAAGTGAGTGATTCGAATCTCTGAAATAACATTTTAGCAGTAAAGGTCTGAACTGGTTGAACTTGAGTAGCGAACTACTTATTTAGCTTACTCAGCTAATGCAGAATCACTGTGTAGAACAAATTTCTTTTGAAAGAAATTACCTTCGTAAAATTTATTTGAAAGAGTATTTTTTTATCAGTGACAAATAAAAAGGCAAAATAAAAGTAAGTAAAAAAGGCAGCAGAGAGAACTAAGTTTCACAGCAAGGATACAGTTGCAGTGGAGGCGGTAAGAACATTAAGTTTAAGGCTCCAAATCAGGAAATCTAGTTTGTGATGTAATTGAAAATATTTTCCAAAACTTGGACTTTTGAAGTGTGTTTTCGCACTTTTAGGAGAATTAAATATGTTCTCAAGTGCCATCATTTTGGGAGATATTTGAATGACCAGAACTACCAAATTTTGTATTTCACTATTTGCGACCTTTTCGGCAAATTTTGGTTACTAATGAAATGAAAATTTATTCCAAATTTATTCGTATTGTACCTTCATATAACGCACAGATTGCCTACTTGTAGATGAATCTGGCAACTCTGTCAAACACTCACTCAGACATTTAATTCATACAAATTTATCAGATTATGACATTGAGGCATCTCAGTTTCAATTCAACAGTTTCAACTTTAGTTTCGTAACTGAAACTTCATTACTACTGATCAAATATGCCCCATTAATATCTCACTTTGCTGCCGCTCCTTCATAGTGTAGGAATGGAAACTCGACACAGGTGCAGCTTCTGTCCAATTTTAGAACCTCTTAATATATTTTCTCTTTCTTGTTGATGTCAATCTTAGTTTAGTCAGGTATTATATATATATATATATATATATATATATATATATATAGAGAGAGAGAGAGAGAGAGTATAAACATAATAATGTCTTAAAATAATTCTCGGACTTTGTCCATTTCATAATGTGTGACGTCATTTGTTTACATTTGAATACGCATCGAGTAGATATAAATATACGTGAGAAAATAATGGAAAATTGTAGTTTAAAGTCTGTAAAATCGAACTTTCTAACCGAAACGCTTGTGGCGAAATCGGTAAAACCACATCAGACTATATGACGGTTCCGTATAAGATACAGGTTCGATTCCTGTTGGAGGACGCATATTATCTATGGACATTTCTCGGAATTCAAGCCGGCCAATGTTGTTAATACTGTTTATTATAAAACAGAGCATTTACTTAAATATTTGTCTCTATAAAAAAAATGTATAAACATAAAAATGTCTTTATATATATATATATATATATATATATATATATATATACAATTTGTGACTGGTAGGGTTAATTCAAAGGTGAATATTAATACAAAGAGAGTTCAGTTTAAATTACGGAGCATATAATAATAAATAAAGAAAAAACTTAAGGATCCTTTTCGGTTATAATTTATTTCGTTAATATTTTTATATATTCATCTCTTCAGACCGAAAGTTATTAATCTTAAAAGATTAAGAACTTTCGGTCGGAAGAGATGAATATATCAAAATATTCACAAAATCTTTTTTGATATATATATATATATATATATATATATATATATATATATATATATATATATATATATATATATTCTGTTTATACGTTATTTTTTATAGATATAAATATTTAAGTAAATGCTCTGTTTATAATAATAGTTTAGAATTTACACGCCTGAATGTCCGAGAAATTTCTGGCCGAAAAACGTAGTAAATACTGGTTATTATAAACAGAGCATTTACTTAAATATTTGCATGTATGAAAAATAACGTATAAACAGAAAATATATTAACAAAATTGTCGGACGTATTCTATTTTATTATGCGCACACACACACACACAGACATATATATATATTTGTGTCTGTGTGTGTTTATTTGTCCGTGCGTGCATGTCCCTGTGTGTGTATGTCTGTGTGTGCGTTTGATGGGATAGCAAAACATGCATTGAAATTAATCTAAAATAACCAACTAAACACTATACTATTTGATTCGAAACTAAATGCAGAACAAAAAGCATATTGTCAGCCATTAAAGTCACGTGATTTTCAGCAATATGGATACAGAAGGACAAACGACGATAAAGCGGAATAGAGACTTCAATGGCGTATTCATACGTGAAATAACTCAAAACCCCAAGTCCGCCTGAAGGGCCTGAATGTCCATAGTGACGATAAAATTCACACAGTGAATACAATTTTGAATTATCGAAACGACCAATACCTCGAGGAATCGGCCTTTGGTATCAAGGATACCTTCAAGATCAAACAGCCAGCCCAATTTATGGTCTTGAAAGTTGTGAAAAAAATGTCCTTCTCTTCGCATTCTTCTATAAATTTGGGGAAAAGTTGTGTCATTATGTCTACTACAAGTTCCATGGATCAACTACCCAGAGAAAAATTATGTGTGAAGTCGGAACAGTGCTCCCCATGACACAGTCAATAAGAGGCAGATGTTTTCCAAAGTTAACTTTGTTAATTTCTGGCTAGTTGATTTCAGGCTCTTTAGCCGGCAACATAACCAGATAGACTACACCGTGTCGGACGTTTTGAAAGATCTCTCGCTCTAACATCAATATCCTCTAGGTTACGACTAAGGAACATTGGATGGAGATATCCAAGAACTTTGTGGTTAAGATTTGCGCAGCTTTTATTGAAGCTGGAATGGAAACCTCATTAAATTATTCGTTTGAATATTATCTTTTTTAAAAATCGAATTCACCAAATACAAGGCAGTAAAGCCACATTTATATTTTTGAAAATTCAAGTTGGCAAGGGAAACTTTTACCTAGAACTTACGGTTGCATCGCGCCAACTCAACTATAAATTGCCGAGACGTCGTTGCTAGTCTAGTACTGCGCTTAAATTCATAAATTATAGGTACCATAGACCCCATCCAAACAATTACCACGGAAGTATTTATAAAAAAGGCACAGGGAGGCAAATTTACGGCGGGGGCAGGAATTGAAGCCGAGACGCCAGATCAGGACCAATAATATTGCTGATTCTTCTTTAGATTTTATCAAGAATATCTAGATATATTGCAGGAGCACCAGACCATACGTGGCAGCAATATTTTAAGCATGGACGAATGATAGACTTATAGATATCTAAGATAGATTCTGGAGAGAAAAACTGTCTCGCTCGACACAGTGAACCAATTTTCTTAGCAGCTGACCTAGCAATAGAGTCAAGATAGTCTTTCCATCTCATGTCAGCCGAGAACGTTAGCCCTGAATTTTTCACAATTCTCGTCAGTACATCAGCAGTTGATCTAGAGGAATGAAAGCCATATTGCTTGTCTGAAAGAAGACCCCGTGATGTAAGAGGTTTAACCAATTCAAGACTGATTAGAACCATGAAAATGTCCAAAGCAACATCCTAGGCTCCACCATTCTTATCTGGAGCTTGGCAGGATCTTTCCGCAATTATCGTCACTGCATCAGCAGTTGACCTGGAGAAACGAAAGCCATATTGCTTGTCTGAAAGAAGGTCCCGTGATGTGAGATGTTTAGCTAATTCAGGATTGATTAGAGCCTTATCACCTTTTTTAAAAAAGAAAAAAACCCTGAAATAGGGAAAAAACCGTTAAAAAGGAAAAGCCTTTTAAAGCCAACGGTTCATATGCATTTTCGGTACATTATTTACCCCCAGAAAAATGACAAAATACCTCGAATAATATCGAATGAAATAAACATGGCAGTCAAGAATTAAATGTTAAAGCTAGGTACCTCCACCCTTTCGGTATAAATTTTCGATGCTTAAGGTTTGAAATGAATTTTTAAAAATGAAAAAG
Source organism: Acanthosepion pharaonis (assembly GCA_903632075.3). Lineage (NCBI taxonomy): Eukaryota > Metazoa > Mollusca > Cephalopoda > Sepiida > Sepiidae > Acanthosepion > Acanthosepion pharaonis. The sequence goes on from CAHIKZ030000761.1 coordinate 67,143, forward strand.
CATTCTTGAAGATTTAATTTTAGCTATCATTGAAAGCTAAATGATTAAATTTACTTTTTCCAATAAGTAAAATATTCTGGTGTATTTCAAATAGAAAGTATATAGATCGGCATCTCAACATTTTGGTCGATTTCAGGAAATCTTTTTACAAGCGGTCATTTTCTTAATTTTAAGAAATTTGTAAACAAAACAAAATTATCAGTTTTAAAAATCTTTCAAAAATAAAATATATATTTGTAACTGGTTATTTTATGACGTCTACCCTGGCCGTTCCGTATTCCTGCTTGATCCCCTCGATTGATCGTAGAGTTGATCGTTTCGGCCCAAATCTTGTCTCGACCCATGTTGTGATCGCCATTGATCGCAAGACTTACTTGGTTCGAATGGCCGACTGGAATCGATGTCTTGGTTTGGTCCGGTCAGAGTAAAGTCACACGAAAGAGAAAAAAATAAGTTGGATAAAAGAAAAAGAAATATTTATATGCAATTCCTCGATACAAAGTTGATGGTACAGTCAATGATGGTTTAAGCAGGCTATACTTTCCATGTAATAACTATCGACCCTTCCCGATTATCGTGACACACTTTTGTTAGAATTTTGGAACGAAACTTCTGGAACAAGGCTTTAAGTCTGAGGCTTTTTCTTCAAGGCGGCAAATCACAGGTGAGACGGTCGTTCTCTGCTCTCTCTGCAGTCTCTCTGCCGTAGTCTGTCCTCGGTTTCTCCACCGTCTCTATCTCTCTGCCGTAGTGTCTCGGCGTTCCGTTTTTATGGACCCTGCGCAAAGGCTGGGGACCACCCAGCATTATGTGCTCTGGGAATGCCCGCGTTCTCCAATCAACAAGTTAGGGCTTTCCCTGCAAATGTCTAAATATGGTGGAGCCCCTCCTCCCTCCTTGGGATTTTACCTGAGACTTCTCCTTCTTCTGGTCACATGATCAAAACCCTGTCTCTGTCTTGCTTTGTGTGAGTGCCACTTACCATCACTGCCCAATGGGCGAGGAAAGTCCTCCGCCTTCCCTGAAATTCCACCTGGGCCTTCTCCTCCTTGGTCACCTGACCAAACCCGTCCCCTAAGTGCTGGGCGTGGTCTAGACCAACCGCCAATTTTTTTTTAATTGGCGTTCAAAATTCTTTCTTATCGTGCTTTTGTGTGTGGTCGTTTTCGCATCTGGAATTTATCATTTTTATCCCATCGTCAACCCTTTGGTCAACAAGTGGCAAAAAGGGAACAATCCTTTTTGGTTCAGAAGTTAGGATTAAAATTCTCAAAATGGTTGAGCTCAAGTCAGCTTTGCTCTGAGTTGCAACGACCAATTCACTTACTTCATGAGTAGAGCTGCCAAAACACGTCCGAATGATATCTTTGGAAAGTGAAAAGAAAATGATTCTGTCCTTTCCGGAAGTGGGCGGTCATAAAATCGCACATGTGACCAAAAATCCTTTTCGTTTTCTTTACTACTTGCGTCATGGGAAAAATGAATTTATTTTTCGTTTTTTTTTAAAGTCTTTATTAATATTTTATTTATTGGTTTCATTTCATTTCCCCACAGGCAATTGACTTTTTACTACTCAAAAAAGAGTCCAGGAAGTCTTCAACTTGAAAGAAAGTCAATGGGCATTAGTATAACTAAGAAGTTGTATCGAAACTAATCCACTTCAAACATTACAAATAGCTGCATTAAGATTCATTACAAAAGATGTCACTGTATATAATCACTAAGTGACGTATTAAATGCATGCATGAAATCTTGACTAGTTTATTTTCTCTTTATTTTCTCTTTTTTTTTTTAAATACATAACATACAAATTAAGCGTACGAAAAATGTTTCAGTGTTTATTCATGAATTTGGTTTGTTTATAAAAAAAATAATGATGAAATAGAGCAATGTAATGGTGGAATAGAGGTAAGATAAAGTCTCTTTGTCCCTTAAAAAAGTGGACGATTACGGCTCGCCTCACTGCAGTTATCGTTAAAATGAAACCTTAACTATTGTCTCATATTCTTCCTTCAGTGATTCATTCATAAAAGTGATTCATTCATAAGAGTGAATAAAGCTTTAAACATATTTTAATGCATTTTATAGGAAAATCATTTGCAGCACATTTTTAAATAATTTACGATGCATTAGTGTACATTTATATTCTCTCTCATTCTCTATTTATCTCTTTATCTCTCTCTATCTTTCTCTTTCTCATATATATATATATATATATATATATATATATATATATATATATATATGAATAAAGACAAAGTGAAAATTTATCGCAGCCGACTCGTTGTGTCCTCTGATGGACTTTATCAAGGCAAATGTAGGATTTCATTTTACAACAAATATTTAGAAAAACAAAAGAAAAAAATACTGTTAGTTATTCAAAATTTTTAATTTTAAGAAACACTCATAAATATTCATGAGGCTAACTGAAAAGTCAAGGTAAATTATGGAAGATCTTAAGTGACATAATTTAATGTTTAATAAACAAAAGTGAGTAAATAATGTTGCTGAAGTTTTATAATGTGTATTAGTATTTATATAATTTTAGGTTGGGATCAAGGCCATACCTGTTAATAGGCCAGATCATGCAGCTGGAGACTCTTACTGTGAATTTTCTTAGATAATCGATATAGCATTTATAAACAGAGGGAAAATGCTCTGTGAGATTTTTTATGTCTAATATACTAAAACAAGAACCATAATGAGTTAATTTGTAAATCTGACGATTATTGACGAATTCCTATAAACGAAGAGACAAGTAACTTTGAATAAACAGTTGCAAATGCATTATATTTCAATGAGTGATTTTTATTTCCATGTAGGATTTTTTTAGAGAATTTGTATTTGTGTCAAAAGATCAGGACTTGTATAATTGTGCTTAAAAAAGCATCCGTACCAGTTCATGATATCAAGCACAGAAACATAGTTTTTTTTTCTTTCAAATCTGATAATGTGTTTTACTAACCAAAAATTTAAACTGTCCTCATTTTGATTGTTTTCAACACAACATTTTGGCTATAGTCTTCATTTCGTATCATAAAATAATCCCAAAACAAACTTGAAACTAAAATTTCAGCATCCAAATCTCTAGTGTGGTCTTGTAGTCGATTAAACTATGCAAACAAATCCACTAAAATGAAAGATGGGATAAGAAAAAAATAAACACATTTACTAAAATGGAAGATGAAATAAAATAATACGATGTCCATAGATTAAATAGAAGGTTTAGTTAAAAATTCATAGGTAATCCTATAAAATGGACTGTATTCAAAGCAATAAGTTACGATAGCCGAAATATTGTGGTAAAACATGTTACAATTTTTGGATACATTATGTACTAGTGAGTTAGCCCAAATGACTTGACTCACTTTATAGTCCACCAATAAAAGGTTAACCAATCAGAAGATGTAGAATATTCAATCCGTCGTGTATAAAGGCGGCCATTTTGTTTACTCTATTCGAATGTCCAGTCCAGCTTGTCAGGCGAAGAGAAACAGAAGGACGAACTACGCTCTGCTACTTTTACCAAAATGTCCACTGCTAACCTGAACAACGCTTTCCTACTGTCTTTAAAATATTCACTGCTAACCTCTGGATTCTATACTCAAAGACGACCGTCATCATGAACAACAATGACGACATATTAAAGAGGACATTACTTCGAAAAATTTCCATGATTACTAAGGAAAGTTCTTCACCTCAAAATATCTGAAAGAAGTAATTCTTTTGTCTCATTAGTGATATTTTATCACCCACCCAAAGAGTGTTCGTTCTTTTAGGGTGGGGATAGAGCAAAGAGAAAAAGCACTCCCCGAGTCCCCTGCTTCACCATAAAAGAAAAATTCAAAAACCACAAAAAATCACTTTATTCTTCAAATGTTGGTACACATTGGTAATGCAGAAATAGTGAGTTCTTTTTTTTCTAACGATCAATTATTTGCTTTTACTGATCAGAAAGCATAAACAACAAAATCCGATATTAAAAACAAAGTGATTTTACCTTTTACAATAAATTAGAAAAAAGCTTAAAGATATATATTTGCACCATATCACAGGAACAAGTGAAATAGATTTGATGAGTGAGAATTTCCTTTTAGAAAAAATGTTCTATGTTTCGGATCAATGAAAATCAGGTGTTACCAGCTAAAAAATTATTTGATGACTGAGATTGGCTGCGAGAAAAAATGTAGTTTTCTGGCCTCTTGATAGGTATGGTCCTTGGTTGGGATTAATTTATGTAATAAATATTTTTAAAAAAGGAAGAATACTTATTTAACAGTTTTGTTTTAATTTTTTTTTAAATTTTATAGTCATGTATTCTGGCTAGAGAAAAGAGTAATTCTTTCAGAAAAGAAGACATTTGAAAAAATCCGGGGCGCAGATTTATATTTTGATAAGATTCAATAACGACACTCTCAAGAATTTTAATTTTTTTATATTTTTGTAGTCATGTATTTTGGCGTGGGATAGGAGTAATTCTTTCAGGAAAGGAGATATCGGCACTCACATGAATTTTCCGTCTAAGTTATTTTCTCTTTTAATAAATGCGGCATTCATCAGATCAAAGTTGCGGTTCAATTTATTTCTATATATGACCAATTCATTCCGTTCCGTTTTGGGTGAGTTCTGGCTTCTTAAATACACACACACACACACACACACACACACACACACACACACACACACACACACACACACAGATATATAAATATATATTTATGTTTACATCCGCTCTATCTCTGATATTGAGCACTTCATCCCGTAAATATAAGGTGTATTTAAGCAGCGAAAATTCACCCAAACAAGTTTTATTAAATAACACCGACAAGGTCTCTCTATTTAACTTTTTATATCGTTTTACCAAATTTACGACTAAGGTGTTATGGGGATTAAAGTTATTAATAAATTGACCATAGTTCATTTATTTTTACATTCGACTGTCACAGTCATTTGTTCATTTCGACGCTCCTATTCATTGTCAAGAATTCTTCGTGATCCTTATGTTTAACAAAATGCCTTTTTTTTTTGTTTTTAGATTGTTGGAAATAGAATTCAGTTAAAGTGTGTGAAAATGAAATAAAATCAATAAATAATAATAATTTCCCTATGATGCTAAAAATAACGGAACTGGAAATATTATTACCCCCTTTGGTTTCCTCAAACGTCGTTAAGCAACGCTATTGAAGCTTATAAAAAGGCAAGCGTTTTCTGCTTCATCTTTTTTTTTTTCTTTTTTCAAATATGTGGTACCACATCGTAATTACGTTGTGATGAACCTTAGTTTCCCCGGTCCACTGACGACTGAACTCTTTTTCCACTTCTCGATGCAGGGCACTCGCACGTGTCTTCCAAATGCCTCAACCTATGAAATAGGCCAACTTTCTCTTTGGCTGTTACAACGCAGCGCAAGGCTGACTTGAGCGCGACCACAGCAACGATGCTTGAACTGATTTACCCTAACTTCTGGACCAAGAAAAAGGAATGGACATCCCATAACCATAAGTAAAACTTCCCTTTGGTTGTTCCAACTTTGCGCAAAGCGAACTTGAGCTCGACCATATATATAATACTTATAGTTACTTACGCTAACTTCTGGACCAAAAAGAAAACGGATATACCAAAGAGACATTGAGAAATTTGTTCCATTACAGTCACTATAAAAACAGAACAAATTTTTCTTTGCTTCTATCTTCTTTCTTTACAACTGAACACGCACTTTTACCTAAAATACACACCAACACGCAACCTTGTTAATCTTCATAAAAGCATTTATACGTATTTTTAAATACACATTTCAATATAGGATCTCCCATGAAGAAATATATTTTATTTAATGTTGCTTGTTTCTTTTGTCTTATAATGGCTTCTAGAATTTGGAGTCTTTCTTTGCAATGAGTCGTATAAAATGTTTGGTGTTATCTATTAATATTTATTTTATCATAAGATTATTTTAGTTGTTTACAGTTCAAAAGTTTTGTTTAACAAACTGATCACTCACAATTCCAGACAATGACTGTGACAGTCGAAAGTACTCTGTCTAAAATAGGACAAGTCCATTTTGCCTATGCCCTTAGAGTCAATAAAAGAGAGCGCAAGTTGCAAGTTACGTTTTGGTGACATTAAAATCAACCAATTTCAAACATATAATTGTGTACTGTAGTAACAAACAATGGAAAATGTGACATAGAAATCTCAAGGTACATGGGAATAGCGGAAGACGCCTTTCAGAAAATAAGCAACTTATTAAAAAACACGAAAATGCTTATTGAAAGAAAAAGTGCTGATGTCTAATCAGTGAATGCTGAACATTTTCTTCACAGATGAAGAAGAGTCTTTGCGCTACAGAGATGACAAACTACAGACGAATGCTGGGAATAACATCAACAGAGCACGTGAACAATGAGGAAGTTTTAAGAAGACTAAGAACTACAAGGAAAGTACTGCAAACGATCAGAAAGCGTCAGATGAAATTTCTGGGACACGTCATGAGGAATGGATGGTTTGATAGTTTAATACTGACAGGACTGACTGAAGGCAAGAGAAACAAGCGGAAACAGCGAGAAACTTGCTTAAGGAATATGTGTGAATCGGATAGCAGAACAAGGACGAAGCGGGATAATGAAGTTGTAAGATTTGCTTAGAACAACAAAAAAACTGGAAGTTGTGAAGAGCCATGATCACCTATATCCTGAAAGAAGATTTTTTTGTTGATATCTTTTCTTTCTTGAATTAGCATTTGGATTACAGCTTGGGAGAAAAGGGAAGTAAGAAAGTTTTACATTTTAATATCATATTTTGAAAATTTAACAAATGTAAATTTTTAAATATTTTAATTATTTATCATAAAAATAAAATAAATCAGTTGCTTTTTTCAAATTTCGGTGTATTGATTGAATTTGAAGTAAAAGCAAAATAAGAATGAAATGCATTTTGTGAATGACGAAACAAATTTGAATAGAAAAATCCTATTTTCTATGCTTTAATATTTTGTGTTAATGTTCCTTAAATAAATTATATAATATAATATATAAAGGTTTTGCATATGTGCGTGTGTCATCACGGAACCTACAAAATTAAATAAGTGGAAGGCAAAAAAATAAAATAAACAGTGACTAGATTTTAACCTGTGCCCACGACGACAACAGGGCGAAATACTATCGCTTCAGAACAGTCACACGCGTCGTCTAAGACAGCAAAGTTTAAAGGTCAAAATTTCCGCTCGATACTCTAAATATGAATTTAATATATAGAAATTGATGGTTGGTTGTTCTTTCTTTTGTGTGTGTGTGTATGTTTCTGTGTGCATGCGAGTATGTGTTTGTGTGTGTACGTGTGTGTTTTTTTATTATGTAAAACAGTGACATTGTCGGAGTTAGCTCCTCCTTGATGTCCTAATTATTCACTAGGGGTCACTCTCCCTACACTATAAATACTGGGCGACTTCTCGCCTCGTTCTCTTTTTTCATTACTTCATTTCAACGAACACCTCTACAATGTGAACTCTCGCAAAAGATAACGTCTCCACACTTATGCGAAGACGCCATGAACATTATACACACATACACGTACGTACGAACATTCACCAAAGAACAAACACAAATGTTCACACACACGCAAATGTTATGTCTGTGTCCATTGTAAAATTGTGTTGTTTAATACATATATTTGTTCACATATATATCGGTCTTTTTTCGGTTGGACAAATTAAGTCCGCCATGTTCTTGTAGTTGGACCTTTCTAGCAGGAAATAAACGTAACAACACACTCAAACTCCACGGTCCTCTACAACATCAATAAATGAGGCTTGGCGTTTATCCATTCGCCTCCTCGAATGAAATAGAGCACAGAGCTGAGTTTAAAGCGAGAATTCCGCGTGTAGATGGGATCGGGGGTTAAAACTACATAAGCAAAATAGTTCTATTAGATCATTGCAAAAGTTCATGTCTAATTTTCATTGTTAATATAAAACAACCGCAACTTGACACTGGCGTTTATTCTGGTGTCGATTTCTGGTGTGTTCTACATTGAAACCTTGCATCGTTCAAATACAAATCAGTCTTTGTTGAATATTGACGTTTTCTCCACAAATGAATGTCTTAAAGATGGAAGATGAAAATTTGCACTTTCGCCATATTGTGCTCTATGAATTTCGGGAAGTAGTAAGCGTTGGAACTGCGACAAAAAATATTTAGAAGGTTTATTTGAATTATGCTACAGATCGGGTCGTCGAAAAGTGGTTTGGCAGATTTCGTCAGGGTGATTTTAACATAAACGATCAACCACGCCCTGGGAGACCTTCTGACGTCGATGAAAACGCTCTTGCCATCGTAGAAAATAAACCGAAGATTTCAATGGAAGCGATTGCTAAGAGTTTTAAAATCGATATGTCAACTGCATTTTGCCATTTGAAGAGACTTGAGTTCAAGAAAAACGGCCGATTTTGGCAAATCGAAAGGGTGTCATTTTGTACCACGACAACGCAAGACCGAATATTGCAAAACAGACACTGCAGAAGCTTAGAGTGCTGAAATGGGACCCCACCCACCAGCACCCATCGTATTCTCCTGATTTGACTCCTTCGGATTTTTTGGGGGGTGGGTGAGGGTCTCTTCAGAACAATTTAAATGACAAGAAATTCCTACCGTAGAGTGCGTCGAAAACTATGCGATAAGCTTCTTCCAACAAAAAAACCCAAAAAAACAAAAACAAAACAAAAAACACAAAGTTTCTACAAAAATGGCATCAACAACCTTTTTAAAAAATCAAATGGAGATCAGGCAGGTACTTGACTAATAAATGTTTTCTGTGAATATGTCAAATTTTGTTTTTAATTTTTTAATCGGGCACGAACTTTTTTCAATGATCTAATGTTTTTATATATTAGTAAGTATTTGATATATTGTTCAACTTCTTGCTTAACAGAGATAACCTATTCGCATATTCAGTTTAATAAATCAATTTTTTAAAAAAAATAATTGTTTCTTATTCATCTCAAATGCTTAGATCTTTATGAATAAGCGATTGTTTTGTTGATAGCTTTTATAATTAAATTATTTAGTTATTCAAACCATTTTCTCTAAAAGTGGTAACGACTTAAGCATTTAGATCATAGCTTACGAGTAAACAGAAGTAAACAATGTTGACATTTTATTATATAATTTGAAAATCTAGAAAAATTAAAGTAACATGCTGTATATAAAATAAAAGACTACCAAAATGTTTAAACATGTCGAATGGCGTTAATTACAGCAATTACAACAATAGCATTTTTACGGCTGACGCAGATCTTTCAAAGAAATGACCGCGCAGCAGAGCAGATAAAAGGAATTTGTCCCGGGCAATGCCGGTTATTATTGCTCTTAATTATTAAATCACAAAATTTGATAGTATTCATTAAAACAGCAAACAACAAAGAAACCTTTTTTTAGTATCGACAGCTGCTGTATACAAGATGTTTCCCACCGGATATTCTCCATTTTCCTTCATAGAAAATGAAACTTTTTTTTGTTCAATAAAGTATACCCGTAAACAATATTTCGTGTTTAATTACCGTTATAGAAAATAAAAATGTGTGTCGTTATAACACATAATAAATCAATAAATACACTAAATAGAAGATAATGTAGACGTTAGATGATATTATTTTATATTTGTTGAAACTATTATTCTGAGTTTTGACTAGTATTTACTTACGTCAGAAGTTTTTAGTTGCTTTTTATTGCAATTATAGCCTTGACGTCAAACTACGGGAGTGAGTAGACAGCGTAGTATCAGAAATAAAAGATCTGTCTGTTCACTGCCATAGATTGATGGCCTGAGTATCCATCTTCTGTGTACCGTATCTCTTCAGGACATTGGCGATCATGTCTCTCCACAACTTTGTAGCTCTTTTGTCTATATTTATCTCTCCTTAAATCCTATTCTGCCATCCACTTATAGAGGCTCGCTAGCTAGGCTATGCGTTGTTTTCCTCTGTCTTCAAACTGTCCTGTGAGTATCAGATTTTCCAAACTCTCTTTTCTCAATATATGCCCTAGAAATTGCAACTGTCTCTACCCGATATTAAGTATAAGTATCCTTTTTGCTTCCATAACTAAAAACTTCAAATGTAAGTAAATACTATTAAAAATGATGGATAGCTACGTTTCATCTAATACAAATAATCTGTTTCGATATTGCAAAGATAATCTATGGTTATTACTGGATTTTTTTAATTTTTTATTTCTATTGATTCTTGTTACGTTCAGTGTTACTACTGGTTCCATTCGTTCAGACTGCAACGTCTCTTCATCGACTGTATCAAAAAAGGACGATTTCTTTCTCATATTCGCTCTATTACACGAGAGAGATCGACGTGATAGTATCGATACTAGGAGGTAGCGAAAAGAAGATCTTCAGGGTAACACATGCCCACCCGTTGGCTTAGAATTCCGCCACCTGCGGGGTAGCCTTTCTAAGGAATCTAGGTGCGAATAGTGCGTCGACTGTTCAAAATTCTTGCGTCCCTCAGCCGATGTCGCAACGTTTTGGTCTTATATTCAAAGTTTATCAAAGGCAATCAATCACTGTCACAATTTCACGCTCACGACTCTTCTGGCCATGAATTTGTTATCCTGGACTGAAAGCATTCTTTAACACATTGATGCTTGTCTAAATTATGTGGCCCTTCTATGAAAACTAACCACTTGTTCTTTTCTTTTATTTGCTGTATTCCTCCATGACACCCGGTGATATTGACTTTTCCTTTTGAAGCTCTTAGTAATCTTGATCTTTTTACTTTCCCTTTTTTTTTTACTTTATCTTTTTTTACTTTTTTGTTTATTTTTACTTTTTATTACTTATTAAATTTTTTACTATTTTTACTTTTTAATTTTTTCTTTTTTTTACTTTTTTGCTTTTTACTTTTTTAAATATTTTTTATTTTTACTTTTTACAATTTTAATTTTGTAAATTAAAAAAATTTTTACATTTTAACTTTTTTTACTTTTACTTTTTTACTTTTTTTTTACTTTTTATCACTTTTTTAAATTTTTTACTCTTTACTTTTTAATTTTTCTTTTTTACTTTTTTAAATATTTTTTATTTTTACTTTTTTACTTTTACAATTTTAAAAATTCTTTTTTTACATTTTTACTTTTACTTTTTTACTTTTTTTTTACTTTTTATTACTTTTTTAAAAATTTTACTCTTTACTTTTTTAATTTTTCCTTTTTTCCTTTTTTACTTTTTAAAATATTTCTCTTTTTCTTTTTTTTCTTTTTACAATTTTAATTTTTTAAATTAAAAAATTCTTTTTTTACATTTTTACTTTTTTTACTTTCCCTAACACTTTCTTTTCTGCTATCCATTTACCTAAGTTCGTTTATCAGCACTGTACGTGTGTTTAAAGATCGCGACATCAGAGAGATTAAATTTAGATTTTTATTATTGCATTATTCCAAAATTTTAACACATCATCAGATAGATATTAATGTCAACAACTGAGCATAAATAGTTATCAATTAAAAAAACTAGTAATTAAAAACTAGTAATTAATATATAATATTATCCATAACTACATGTATAACAATGTCATTTTGATAAAATTTAAAAGATAACCATAAATACGTAAAAAATGCGTATATTGTCGATAATTCCTTTTTCGACAATATAGCTATTTGTGCTATGTTATAATGCTTATTATCTAAACAATAATAATAGTGAATAATTGTTTTCTTTTAACATTAAAGCATATTTAATCACATTTCCCTAATAGCTTATCGCGTGATCTTTAAACAATTTCCATTTCTATTTTATGTTGCTGTCTACCTCCAGAACCACTGGCCCCATAAACGCCAGTCAAGTCTCTCTCTCTCTGTCTATATATATATATATATATATATATATATATATATATATATATATATAATACTAAGTAAAGAAAATTCTTAAAAATCCATTTCGGTTATAATTTATTTCATTAATATATTCAGATATTCATCTTTTCAGACCGAAGTTTTTTTTCTAGAAATTAAATCAATTTATCAGAAAAAAAGGAGAAGGGAGAAGAAAAAAGAAAGTAAAAGAAGTAGGAAAAATTTGATATTAAAAGAGGAAGAAAGAAAAATAAAAATTTCAATATAAGATTTAAAAATAACTTTCCTAAAAAGAATTTTCAATAGAAAAACTCTAAAAATCATTTATTTCTGCACTACAACATACACAATATTATTAACTCACACGGCAACCTATTATTAAAAAAATTTTATGAGAGCAATACACCGGAAAACAAGCCTCCTTTTAATTGTAGAAACGGAACTAACTGCCCAGTAGGTGGTATCTGTAATTCAGAAAATGTGGTATACGAAACTACTGTTTTTCTGAAAGAGAATATCAATGATATAAAAGTATACATAAGGATATCCGCTGGAAGTTGGAAACAGAGACTTTACAATCACCGGCATTCCTTCTCCAATGCTTCTTTAAGATACCAAACTGCTCTATACAAACATTAATGGAAACTTAAAGATGTAGGCTTCACCCTACGAGTTAAATGGAGTATCATCTGTCAGTCTCAGACTCCCAACAATTTCCAGGACAGATGCAATCTATACATACAGGAGAAAATTATAATGATTAAGTTTAAAAATGCTGACGATTTATTGAATCAAAGAAACTTATCTTCAAGTGTAGACACAAGATCAGATTCGTTAAAAACATTGATTTTGGAGAATATACACTTGAAGTGTTGATTTTGTTTTATATGGGTACTAAGATATATGCGTAAATGGATTCACATTTTTGTATATGTGATTTTCTTGGCTACATCAGTTATAATTTTAAATTAATAATTATTTTTATATTAATTTTCGATAAAATAATCTTTATTGTTATCCTTATCTCTCTCTGTCTCTCTCTCTATATATATATTAAGATACATTATTTACATTATTCGGACTATTTGTCGCCATATTTATTACAACGTTTCGACCGTTGTACGCTACGGCCTACATCTTAAAAAGATTGATTCTGGAGAATATACACCTGTTAATTTCCCTCGGAAAGTTCTCCCACTACCTTAACCGGGTCCTGTCAGTGGATCTAACCAACGCCTTTATTCACTGTGCCATGTGTCCTTGAGGACATCGGTGTATGAATTTCTGGGTATTATAAACCTAAGGTCTTCAGGAACCATTTTTACCAGTGTTCATATTGCAATTTTTTGCTGTTATCATTGCATGGCAACAAAAACGAGGTTGGGGTGATCAGACTTAAAATAGATACAGTAATATGAATATAAAATATAGTCCGAATAATGTAAATAATGTACATAATACCTCATCTCAGAAATATAGACAGACATATATTAAGATGTTCTTTAAATTTGTTCTTCATTGATCTTTTGATTTATTTAATTAACTTTTATATTATTTAAATTTTTTATTTTATTTAACTTTATTGATGTCGATTATTAATATTATTATTATTATTATTAATTTGAAATTGTAATGAATATAATGCGATGATGACTTTTTGCTGTCTGAAATGATATGGCACTTAGACATATTACTGTATTTATTTTAAGTCTGATCACCCCAACCTCTTTATGCTGTATATTAACTTGTTCAGAACTTCAAGAAAAATTTATTTCTAGGTCAACCTATCGGCTCATATTTAATCCTTCCTTCTTCCCTTTCTTTTCTTCCCCCTCTCACTCTCTCCTTCACTCTCTCCTCTCCTCCTATTTCTCCTCTCTCTCTTTTTCTCTTCCCCAGTTTTTATTTAAATCTTATACTGAAATATATTTTATATATTTATATTGAAATTATTTATTATATTTAAACTTATCTTATATCTATTATATTTAAAGTTTTATTTTTTCTTCCTCTTATAATATAAAAACTTTGCCTTTCCTTTTTCTTTCTTTTTCCATCACCTTTTTCCTTTAGTCTGGAAAAATTTATTTCATTTCTAAAAACACTTTGGTCTGAAGAGATGAATATTTGAATATATTCATGAAATAAATTATAACCGAAATGGATTTTTAAGAATTGTCTTTACTAATTATTATTATTATTATAGTGCTCTGTTGCTTACATTGAGCACTCTTTGGATTAATGTCCTCCTTGGAATTATTCATACCAATTACCAATTGGTATATATATATATACATACATATATATATATATATATATATATATATATATATATATATATATATATATATGAAGAAATATAGTTTTAATTTGTGCTATATCTATGGGATAAAGTGCTCAATATCAGAGATAAATCGTGTGACTATACAACAAAAACACTGTAAAAATCAGCTACAGTTGCACCGAGAACATGGCACAAATAATAAAAAAGCACAACAGTAAAAACTATCAACAAACCACCTGAACAAATTAAACCAAAAGAATGAATGTCCCTTAAACGGTAATTGCTTACAAAACAATGTAATATACCAAACCACGGTAAAATCAAAAGATAACGAAGAAAAAATATACATAGGAGTAACTGAAGGACCCTGGAAACAAAGAAACTATGCTCACAAAACATCTTTCACAAATAGTAAATATGCGAACAGCACAATGCTTTCTAAGTATATCTAGGAAATTAAAAACAAAATACAATTCACATCAAAAATATCATGGAAAATAACGAAAAGATCAATCCAAAAGCTGAAAACTTTGCTTAGAGGAAAACATAGCTATTATTACCCTCCCAGACCAAAATAAATTACTAAATAAACGATCTGAGCTCATCTCAAAATGCATACATAAAAACAAATTTTGCTACGTTACTTAAAAACGAAAATTGAAAAGAATAAATAAAAATAAAAATAAAAAAAAGTAAAATAAATTAACCCAAGCAAATAATAGACAAATTAGCGAGCTCCTCCCGTTAGAATAGAAGAAATACAATAAATAAAAAGTAAATACATAAAAAGTAAAAATAATCAATCCAAATAAATAAATAAAATAAATAAATAATAAACAAATTAACAAACCAATTACGTCAAACCGTTAGAATAGTCTACAACAATCTATCTAAAAATTGGACAAAAATTAGCTATAATTGATATATAACGATAAAAAATTACTACATTACTTAAAAAACGAAAAGAGTAAATAAAAATAAAAAATAAAATCATGTAAATAAATAAGAAAGAACAAGTAAATTAAATTAATCCAAATAAATAAATAAACAAATTAATAAACCGCTCCCGCTAAAATAACCGTTATAACAAATAAAAATAAAAGAAATAAGCAAGGACAAGTAAAAATAATAAATCCAAATAAATAAAATAATAAACAAATTTAAAACTACCCCAGCAAAATAACAATATATACTACAGCAATCAATCCAAATATTGGACAAAAAAATAGCTTTATCTTCCCAGACCAAAATAAACTAAAGTGACCTAAGCAAATGCCTCATTTTTTTTTACTACGTTAATAAATCATCACAATCCGAAAAGAATAAATAAATATATAAAATAAAAAGTGAAAATAAATAAAAACAAGTAAAATAAATTAACCCAAATAAATAAATAAACAAACAAACCACTCCCACCAAAATAACCGCCAGAATGGACTACCAAAATACACCACTAAACGTATATATAAATAGTCAAGAAAATCCCAACACTTGCGGCCTGACGATTGCGTCCAGAATGAAATATCCTGTCGCCTCTGAGTGTTGACTTCAATGTTCACTTATGAATTATAAATATATATATATATATATATATATATATATATATATATATATATATATTCAAGCATGTTAGTTTAAATAATTTAGACGCATTATGTTTATTTATTTTAGTTTGAATCCTTTCTAGTCCACGAATTAATTTCTTGGTGTTTGTAGAAAATGGTTCAAGAAAAATTACGAAATTTTCGTTCAAATAATTTCTATTTTCCCAAACACTTTCAATCCCACGTTATGAGAACGCGTTCATAACACATTTTTCTGCTACACAAAGATAGCAACCCATGTGATTTTTAAAAAGATATATATATATATATATATATATATATATATATATATGTGTGTGTGTGTGTGTGTATGTGTGTGTGTGTGTGTGTGTGTGTGTCGAGGAGGGGTCATTTTGCACCCGCTCGGCTAGTTCAAGACGTTACAACGAGAATAGCTGATGTGTACACAATATGCACACACCAAATAAACTCTCTCTCTCTCTCTATATATATATATATATATATATATATAAATATGAACATAGAAGTCAACACTTAGAGTCGACAGTCTGTTTCATTTTAGGCCAAATTTTAGGCTAAATTTATTCCATAAAATCGCCATTGACTTCAACCACGGCATCCAGATGAGCTTGGAATCTCCTGCAACTCTTCTGGATGGATTTCTCGTTCAAGTTGGTGAATGCTGCCATAATCCTTTCCTTCAGTTCATCTTTGGTATGACAAGGAGTTTTGTTGGTCTCTTGCTCAACTGTTCCCCACACATAATAATCAAAGGGGTGTTAAGTGGCCAGATGTAAGTGATGATGTAGACAGCAGAAATTCTATGACAGCCATGACTGGGTTCTACTGCTTGTGTGGAATGGTGCAGCAGCCACTCCCTTGACAGAGGACAGCATTAGCTCCTCAAGACACTTGATGTAGGCCACTGTGTTGAGTCTGAGACCCTATGGGAAGATAAATGGAGGCATAATAACATCGCTATCAGTAGTAATCACTCCAAACATCTTCGTAATCACCATTAAACTCATCCAACTCTTTCCGAATCCTCTGCACTGTAGGTTGACACCCAAACACTCTGAAATCTTTGTATTGGATATTCCGGTGCCTATGACAAGCTGCAAAGCATGTCATTTCCAAATTTCTGGCAGAGTGAGTTGCGTTATGGTGCTCTTTTTCTTATAGACCAACTGACCCTACTATAATTTTTAGTTGACAAAATCAAAAACAAACAACGTGCATTCGCGAAATTGAAAGTAGAACATGGCGATAATTTATCGCACGACGAACTTTTTTGTAATTGTTCGGTCCACTCGTCAGGAGATTTCAGCGATTGAAGCGGAATTTCTTATATTTCGTTATTTTATGTTAAGATTTACGTAGTTCATGCGCTAATTGGAATGTTTTTTTTTATTGGGGATTTTTTTGACTTTTTTTGTATGTTTTTTATGTGTGTGTGTGTGTGTTTGTATGTGTGTGTCTGTGTAAATATATATATATATATATATATATATATATATAGATAGATATAGATAGATAGATGATAGATTATACCAATATATATATATATATATATATATATATATATATATATATATATATAGATAGATAGATAGATAGATAACAATCTAGTTCTTTTGCCAATCAGTGCAGCTTGGCGTTTTGGATGTATCGAGCCGGAGAAACGGAGTTTTATATTCTAGCATCCAAACTTCATATCCCGATTACCATTATTTATTGCTATCTCGATTACCATTATTTTGCCTGCACGTAAGGCAAACCTTCAGCTACGGGTTGCTGTCTAACTGGAAATTTGATCAGAACTTATACTAGGTGCAAACCATCTGCATACGGATAGAAAATGAATTCAGTAAATATATATAAAAATAGAATGGGATGTAAGACAAGGAGGTGTCTTCTTACTGGACTTATTTTATCTTTGCAGGAAGATGATCCTGAATGAATTATATTGCCTATCAGGATTCATTATTGGCAGTCAAAATCTTATCAATATAATATGACACAGTGATGAGAGCAGACACGGTAAGGGAACCACAGGAGCTCCTACAAAAGGTAGTAAAGGAAAGCGAGAAGTAAAGATTAAAGCCCAATTGTAAGAAGATAGAATGCATGGTTGTTAGCAAAAGGAAGAACTCAACATGCGATTTACAAATGGGAAACACCAAAATCAAGCCATTATAAAAATTCATATATCTGGAAGTGTTTTAACAGAAGACAGAAAATGTGACATCGAAGTCCGAAGGTGCTTTGGAATAGTGAAATATGTCTTCTAAAAGTTAAGCAAAGCATTAAGAAACAGGAAAATCTTTTTAGAATCGAAGAAAAGAGTACTGAACCGTTACATCCTCCTACATGGCAGTGAATACTAGATTATATCATAACAAATGACTTGAGGCAGCAGAAATATAGTCCTACAGGAGGATGCTGAGAATATCATGGACTAAACATGTGAGCAATGACAAAGTTTTAGAGAAAATGAAAGCAAAAAGGATACTTCGACTTAACATCAGAACGAGATAGTCGAAATTTCTAGAGCACATAATGAGAAAAGAGGGTTTGGAGAATTTGACACAGACAGGGCATATTGAAGGCATGAGGGACAGAGAAAAGCAACGCAGAGCCTACCTAAGGATCTTGTGTAAATGGTTGTCAGACAGGGATTAGGAGAGATAGCGAAAAGACAACATTTACTACGTGCTACGTGTTACAAAAGACAGGATATTGTGGAGAGCCATGATCATTCACATGCTGAGAGACACGTCACAAAGAAGAAGAAGAAGAAGAAGAAGAAGAAATGATCTGAAAATAGCTGATCAGCCACTTGATGCATTTGTGAATCTTTCTATTGCCATAAGTTGGATCAAAAGCAACCAATATTTCAAGTACAGTTTTGTGGTTACAGACATCTAACCCGTCGGTTTTGCACATTTTACTATTCTCCTGTCGTTGCAGGGCTTTAGTCATTGTCCATTGACCAGTATGAGTCCAAGATGTTCCTGTTCATGAATTGCATTCTAGTGGATGAAGCGTGAACTAGACTATGGCCAGGTATTGTTAGGGCCTCTTTTAGCAGGTGACCGACCAGAAGCGACGACTATTCATATTTTCCGTCAGAGTTGTCTTCTGAACGGATATCCTGAAGAAAAGTAGAGGCTTCCAAACTTCTAGATCGGACTTTATTCCAGATATTTCGCCATCACCGCACACACACACACACACACACACACACACACACACACACACACACACACACACACACCACGCACGCGCGCAGCAGGCACACACATACACATGCACACGTACATGTATGTGTGTTTCTAACGTGATCGAAATAAACAGAGAATTAACAAAGCAAATGAACTGACATACGAAAAAATGTTACATTGGATGTCAGTCGAGCAGAAAAAAACCTTACACAACAACAATTAGAGTTTTATATTATCAAATTCCCCTTGATTGCTCTTTTTCCCTCCATATTGATTTCTATTGATCTTTATACAGCATTTTCTATTTCAGATCGACAAGTTCAGAAATAAAATACATTTTTCTTGTCCTTACTATTGATGATGTTAATGATGCTTTTGTTTCATTTTGCTATAGACGGACCGGACGAACACATATTAATATGTAGTTATCTTTCTCTCTACATACGTAAAAGGCTTCACATAAACACACATAACTGAATAATATATACTACTATGCGTTTTGTGTGCATAGATACTGAAATACTGTATGGTCTCATTGCTTATTGTTTATCAGAAACATTAGCCTATTTGATGAATACACATATTTTGCATTACGGGGTATTCAGCCATCCATTCAGCTCATAATGTATATATTTAACAATACGATTATTAGTTATTCATTTCTTTTTACAACCATAATGTACAGGCTTCAGAGAAAAGAAACCTCTTATTAACCTATATATATATATATATAATGATAAAAAAAATATAGTTTTAAGGTATGCTATATTTATGGGTTAAAGTACTCAATATCAGGTTAGAGCGTATGTAAATATAAAAGTGGGTATTGAAGCCAACACCCAATTTCATGCTTAAGCATGACGACTGCGTTTAAGCATAAAATAGTCGGTCAAGCAGGTGCTGACTTCAATGTCCATATATATATATATATATATATATATATATATATATATATATATAGGAATATATATATATATATATATATATATATATATATATATATATATAGAAAGAGAGAGAGGAATAAATTGTATGTATATATATAAATATATATATATATATATTTATATATATTTATATATATATATACAGAGGAATATATATATATATATATATATATATATATATAGAGAGAAATATGTGTATATATATATGTACATATATGTATATATACATAAATATATACATATAGGAATATATATATATATATATATGTATATATACAGAGGAATATATATATATATATATGTATATATATATCTATATATATATACAGAGGAATATATATATATATATATATATATATATATATATATATATGCATATATAATCATTTCACCGCATGCAAGGAAATAATGCCACTAAGATGCTAGAGGTTACTGAGTGTTAGAAAATGTGTGATAAAAACCATATTAAGGAGATAGAACAATAAAAAAATTAAGTAATTAAGACAATAGAAGATGACGATTGACATTATATTTAAATTTATGAAGACTAAATTTGACTGGGAAAAAGTATTTGGAAGAAAATTCAACTAACGAGAAATGCAAGAGAAGAAACTGTTAAAATAGAACTTACGGTTACCTCTAGCCTATTCAACTGTATATTGATGAGACCTAGCCGCCAATCTAGTACTGAGCTTAATAAAGTGTAAGTAGCATAGAAGAAAGGTCATCAAAACAATTACCATGAAAGTATTTATAGAAAAGTTATATATATATATATATTACCTGTACTTCTTTTAAGGCAGCTACTATAAGCAAAAATTTGATTTCCATATTTATTTTTACTTAAAGCCGTGTCAGCTATGGTTTTTGTTAATTTTGTGTGGCAATTTTAAAATGAAATAACATTATTAATCAACATTATTAATAATCATGTTCGACAAATCTTCATCTAAAAGTGAAAAATAGAGCAAATATTGTTACTAATATTATAAAAATTCACTAATAATACTAATATCACTAATATTACCAGTGTACAAACAATAACAGACATGACAAATTGAGAAAGATCGAAGAGTAGTTTTGTAAGGTTTGATTTTATCGTCTACTAGCCGTAAAGTACCTTGTAGCTTATACGAGAAGAGCTGATGGCGTTGTTGATCTTATCATTTACAAATTAAAGTCAAAGTTCAAATCGAAAAACAAGAATTCATCCTTTATTTTTTTTTCTCTGTGTCGTAGACAGGAAGCTCGAGTAATGTTGCGATAAAAGGCACTTGAAATTATGATGAAAAAAAAAAAAAAAAATGACGGGCCCAAATTAATAATAATGAAGCTGATATGAAACCATTCAGCATGCAATGGACAGTTTATGAAGCTTTATAGTTGTATCATTTTAAGTGATTATTGTATTATAAATGAATCTATTGTTTGTTGATTCATCAATAAAACATCCATTCGCTGGCGGTTTTTGACATTTGACGTTTTTGAGAGTAAATAAGAACACCGTAGCCAATCCACAAATCTTACAAAATATATATTCTGTGAATTATTTGGGAAGTTGAGTTATTTAGTAGGCTAATATATACCCAGACGCAGTAGATTACCAGTAACTTCATCGCGCCAAACTAAATAATATTACAATATTCAGCCTAACTAAATAATATTACAAAATAAGTAATGTACAATATCAACAAACGGCTACTAATGTGAGTTTAATGCTTGCTGGATGCTCTTGCTGGATGTGGTCTTGTTCCAAGCTTATTAAATATCAAAGTAAAACCTAGTAGGAAAATATTAAAAAAAACTAGAGATTAAAATTTAAAAAAAAGGAAAAGAAAAAATGACGGGGTTTAGTGAATCGGGGAAAAAGATTAAATTTATAAATAAAAAGCAATAAGATAAAAAAGAGAATTTGAAAAGATTCAAGATCAGAATACTTCGATATCACAAGCCAAACAAAGTAAATCAAAGTTAGTTTTAAAAGTAAATCAAGGCAATGAAAATCGATAAATTTGTGTGATTGGAGTAAGTCATATAATTAAACTCTTTCTATATTTTTCAACCAATAAAATCGCCAAAATACTTGCAGGCGTTGTTGTAGATCTAGCACGTGTTACTTTGGAGTATTTAAATAATAATAATAATAATAACTCCCCGCAAATTCGAGAAAAAGAATTTAACGAGCCAGTGTGAAATTATTGTCTAACCAAGGAAAACTTTACATTCAAAAAGTTCACACCTCTATGTCAAATTAGATTTTGAATTCCCTTACGGAAATAAAAATAGAAGCCTACTGCTTCTCGGGGTTCAAAACAATTCCGAAAGCCACTAAGTCTGTTCACTTATTTCCAGTAAGACCACTTAATTACTTCATAAAACAAACTGCAAGGAAAATTGAACATTTTGTTGTTATTGTATATTTCCGAGAGGAATACATATATGTTATTCCAACAAACGCTCTGCTTCTACTTTTCCTTCAGAAAATAACCTTTTTCATGATTCATTTAAATTCCCGAAACTCAAGTAGCAAGAAAAACCTGGATAGACGCCCCTCCCCCCTCCAAAAAAAAAAGTAGGATTATCGTGGTATTCCTTAAAATCCTTTGGTGTAAATTCGTTCGTCATTGTTGATGAAGTTGTAAAAATCGATCGTCTTAATTAAATTTATTTGCAATTTGAATTTGGGTCGATAAAAAAATGGCCAGGAGAACATATCGAAACAAACGAAAAAGGAAAGGAAACATTAAAAATAAAATGAGAAAACTATCAAAGCTAGCCGTTTGATATAAGTAGATTGATAACCTATTTAATTATATGTCATGATCAAACTTTCTACACAATTTTTCTGCACTTTCTCGTCTCGTCAAACATCAATTTAACTATAAACGTTGAAATACACGCACTGGTGAATCCGAATGGGAAGACGTGCTGTTGTTAAACATCAAGACTTTCAGCAGAGTAATTGATTGATATGACTGAAAACAAACATAAAAAACAACACTTATTTTCCTTCCTTTTTTTTTTTTTAGCTACAATTTTTGGCGTTTTCTCCTATATACAAGCGATGTCTATAAATAGAACTGAAGAAGACATGTCAGCAATTATTAAATAAAACAAGCTTCGACGTGGTGTATGGCATACAGACATGGCATGTTGTCTCGTTAAATCAGTTACGACTGAGTAGTGAATTCAATCCTCACTGGATGCTCCATACTTTCGGCCTTGTACCACATCTAAGCTACACTTACTAAATCGCTATTCAGACAGGGAATTTTGACGTCGTGTGATGATTAACAAGCTTGTCTCGATAAATCAAATACGATTGAGTTCCTACGCTGCCAAAGTAGGCAAAGAGAGAGATGGTGAAATAGTTGGCAAATTCGTACTGAACGCGTAGAAAAATGGGTCTAATGTCGCAAAGTGAATGGTCAAGTAGTACCCAACACCTGATTTCATGAACACCCAGACGTATATGGATATGGAGAAGCCCGAGAGGAGAAAAGAAAAGCCAAATCGACTATATAACTATCATGTGATTCAGGAATGCAGCCTTACGCTTCAAAACAAACCGAAATGCCGACTGCGGGAACGACCAACTCTCAGTGATATGTAAACTTAGACTGAAACTAGCGAAATTGAAGTGGGCCAAGGCAGCCCACAAATTGCAATACGATAGACTTCTGAATGGCCCGAATGTCATGGAGAAATAAATGGACAGTGTTAAAACCTGATAAAAATGACTAAATGTAAATGGAAACATGAAGCGGAACACATTGAGATAATCTTTAGTAACATCAGAAATCGAAATCATCTCAAAGAAAAATAGGCAAAGAAAAAGAGAATGGATGACAGATCAAATTCTTAACATGATGAAAAGAGAGACAAAAACAATGCCAAGGTAGGGCAGAGAATATAGAACCTCTACTCCCTCTCTACTCACACGCATTCTTACTATTTTCTCCTCTTCTTCTTATTTTCTTCTTATATTCCTCTGTCGCTGGGCTTCGCTAGCTTTGTCGAGTAATACCTACCTTATGGGTCATACGGCTTTCTTTTCCCGCCTCGGTTGAAGCCGGTGTGTCGTCACAATAGGATTGATTCACAGTAAAGTCTATTTTGGACCCCCCTTTGTGTACATTGTGTATCACTTCTTCCCCCTCCTATACATATAAACTGCCCCTTGGGAATCAGGCTCGAATAAAAAACTCCTTTAGTAAAATGCACAACACTGCTGATAACTCTAGCAACTGAATACTTGATATTACTTGAATATAAAGTAAAACTGAATAAAAATGTCTCTATTATCTACTGCAAAATCAAGTTATCTACTGCCGGATGCTGATTTAGGAAATCTAGTCGCAAACTCTAAATTAATAAACCTCCAATCGACTCTCATTCAATTCTTCAAAGTAATAAGCAGCCTTTCAAAACTCACTCGATTCTTCTGTTATGTGTGTCTGTGTTTTCGCTCCGACCACGGGAATAGCGGGTGTGCTCTTAGCGACGACTGACTTCCTAGAAATCCTGGACCGATCTGGACCGTCTATGTCAGTTTGTTTTCGCTCATGTCACGGGAAATGAGATTGGATTGAATATCTGACGACCTTCCTTGGTAGTCTCGATTCTCCGACTGTCTCTCGGACTGGGAGAATGGCTATCAGACTCCCTCCAAAATTTGACATTGATATCTCTAATTTCTCCACCCCGATTGTCTCTATATTAAGAGATCTTCTTAACTAACCATATGGTAGCCTCCTAGAAGCTTAGAATCTCCATGGATATATTTTTTGTAAAGATAATTGGTTTCTTGGGCGAATAACATAAGTTCACAGCATGGGAACTAACACTTTTCAAAATTCTTCTTTATCTAGAATACACGCATTTTGAACAGATGTAAAAAAAAACCTGAGACTTAAACAAAAACTGATTCCCTTTCTTTGGCTAGAATTTGGATCATTATTTGCTGTAAGACCATGCACATTTTGGATAAATAGCCTAATGTAAACAAAATTCCGAATTTAATTTCTCAGGACCAAAGAAATTCGGACAAAAACATTATTCAAGTCTTCTTCTTATCGGCTAAAAGTGGATAGAATTGAGAAGATTGTTTTCGCTCAATTTTACTGAATCTTGGCTTTGTTAATTCTGGATTCAATTCTTATTAGAACTGTTCTTATATTCATGTCATTATTTTTAAAGAAATTTTAAGACATTTTTTTCAACTATTCAACCTACTACCCTGGCAATTATAATAATTATTATCCAATTAATCCCTCACTTCCAAATCACTATCCTGCAATTTCATGCAATTAAACGTGTAAACAGGGCCAGTGCCCTGTTACATACAAAGAATTTAGGAAAAAAAATGTGGGTAGGCTAATAAGGAATATCTCAACGAAAATTGTGTAGAAATGAAAAGAAAATGCGTGTCATAGATAAAGCAGATATGCATAAAAAAATAAGAGAACTAACAGGAAAAAAAATTCTCTTCAAGAGTATGCATAAAACCGAAGACGGGACACTGATATTAAAGAGATACAGAATACTTAAGTCTTCCACGAGAAGTACCAGAAATATTAAGATCTGAAGTGGAATCAACACCAGGTAAAGAGAACAGAAACAAAGTAGCAGTACAAGACGGAATTGTAATAGAGATGATTTCGGCATTGACATGATTACAGTCGTAAATACACAACCGTGGTGATATACCGGAAGACATTAGTAAATCCATTTTCATATCATTGCCTAAGGTGAAAACGAATGTGAGCCCCATTGGACAATCAGTCTAATGAACAAAACTTATCATCCGAATTCTGATGTATAGGGCGTGCAGCAGAATTAGGCCAGGAACAGTGTTGGATCGTTAAAGACACTGAGACAAAGAATGCGATATTTATGCTCAGAATGAGTGGTTTCGTTTGGTTTGTTTTGATTTACGGCATATCAACATCAATGGGTTATTTAATGCCGACAACATTTTTTTTATTGCTGGTAATATTTTGTTTTGTCAAATATGTATAGCTGGTTATATGTTTTTCTAAAAATGTATTGCTGGTAATATTTTTTTTTCAAAAACATATTGTTGGTAATATTTTTTTTTCTTCAAAAATTTAATAATTTTTTACAAAGTATTTCTGGTATTAAAACCTATTTTTACACTTTGATAGTGTTTTTTACCACAGTTTTAAGGTTAACTATTTTCCCATAGCTGGGACCCTAACAGGTGCTACCACCCCGGGTCAGGGTGAACTTAGGAACACCACCAACTGTCCCTTGCAGCTCTGAAAACATTTTGTCTTTTTCTTATTTCTCCCAGACCCTGTTCTGCCATCCACTTGCTTAAGCCCGTTAAGTAAGTCACACGTTGCTTTCCCTTGTCCTTCTTTCCCTTTATCCGCCCTGTGAGTGTCAGATTCTTCAAGCCTTCCTTCCTTATTACGTGTCCCAGAAATTTTAGCTGACTCTCCTTGGTGTTAAGTATAAGCTTCCTCCTTGTTTACATCCAAAACTTCATCGTTGCTCACATATTCGGTCCATAGTATCCTTAGGATCCTTCCTTAGAACCATACCTCTGTTGCCTCGAGTCCAAGGAGACCGTCCAAAATTCGCTGCCGTAAAGGAGGACAGATATCACGTAGCAGCTCAGTACTCTTTTCTTTGTTACTAACGAAACCCTCCTGTCTCGTAATACTCTGCTTATCTTTTGGAATTAGTCTTTGGCCATCCCAATACATCTTCGGTTATCAGCATTGCACTTACTGTCCTCTGTTAGAACACTTCCCAGATATTTAAATTTCTGCATCTGCTTGATTTTAGTGTCCCCGACCTGTAAATTGCATTTGGGGCTCATCTTTTCACTTTTGACCATGCATTCTGTCTTGTAGTTTATGCTTAGTCTCTTCTTCTCGCTCGTCTTCGCTACCATCTGTAGGAGATTTTGTAATTTCCTTTCCGTGTCTGCTACCAGCACTGTGACATCTGCGTATGTTAAGATTGTGGCCGCCAATGATAAATCCTAGTAAGTTTTCCAGTTCTCTCAGAATTGCCTCGATATATAGGTTGCTGAGAAGACACATCCTTGCCGTACGCCTCTTTCTATTTTTGTATATCTGCTGAATTCATTTTTCATCCGTATGCAGGCGGTTTGGTGCTGTGGAACCGCGCAGGGATTCAACCTACTTTTACGTGCGCGCGCGTATTGCACCCCCTTTCTTTCCCTTTCGGCTAGATATAGTAGTAAGCAGCCGTCTGCTGCCGACGTGAGGAAGTTGCTGGCTGCTGCTGATTCCAGCTAGAACAGTTTTCCCGCGCATTCTCTGACATCACTGACGAACGGTGTTTTTCAAATCAGTCGCTGCCTGGTCTCCGAGCAAAAAGGTCGGCTCATTTATTTCGCACCCCTTACCCATACGCGGGCCGAAATATCTTAACTACAAAAAACTTCCTAGTAAACTCCTTGGCTCATCATGCCGAATCTCTTCATGTGGTTGCAACTTTCTGCGAACAACTTGTTTGAACTTTCCTCCATTTTCTACCAGAGAACGTAGAGTTTACGACACCGTCGCCATCACACTTTTACAATGACTAATTCCTCGTCCTGACGCGAACAACTTGTTCGAACTTTCCTCCGTTCACTACCAGGGAACGTAGAGTTTTTTCGACACGGATGATTGATAAACTTTACATACACCTTTTGAACTCTAACCTTACGAACCAGTTTAAAAAGGAAGAAAAAAAATAACATTACACGCACATGACAAAAATCTCGCAGTGAGTATTTTCCTTGTTGTGTAGGCATGTACCTTCTGCATAAGAAGACTCTGTTCCAGAATTTTCCTTCTGAGGGAACCTTTCCCGCCTTAGCCATTTTGATTTTCGTTTTGGCGCGGAACATTAACATTCTTTTACTGACTACTTGTCACTACCTTATACAACTTGCTTACTTGCTAAGAACTAGCTTTACTTTTCTGATAGTCTCCACTGAGACGAAATACCTTTTATTAAATAAAGTTTTATATTTGTTTTCCACCAGACTCGTTTTCGTCGTTCCTCCTGGCTACCTATTTTTTACCTTTTTATGCATGTGTTGAATGACCCTTTTTCCTCACTAAGGAGACTGCAATAATTCTACGGTTAAAAGATCACACATTTATCATTTTCACTTATTCTTTTTTTTACTTTGCTAGTGAATTCGGTAGTCGTTAGTAGTTTCTGGCACAAGGCCACCTTTTTGTAGGCCAGCACTGCATGCTACCGGGTCTGCTACAGTGCCAATAGAGGTTTTTGATTATTTTGATGTCTTTCCTGAATATGTCAAGGTTGCTGTATAGATCTTTGTGACGTACTTTGTCGAACGCCTTTGCATAGTCTATAAAACATAGGTGCACATTCTGCATTTTTATTGCTCTTTCGGATAACATTCTGAGAATGAATATCACATTCCTTGTTCCGGTGTCTTTAACGAACCGGCACTGTTCTTGTCCTATCTCTGTCCTCATTCTGCTGCGCAGTCTATTCATCAGAATACGGATGATGAGTTTTGCTATGTGGTTCATTAAGCGATTGTTCGGTGGAGTTAATATTCGTTTGCGCCTGGTTTCTTATTATGCAGTGCTATGAAAATAGATCTGCTTAGATCTTCCGGTATATCCCCACTGTTGTAGATTTCATTTATTATTTCTGTAATCTTGTCTACATCAAAATCATCTAAAACTATCAGCATTTCTGTTACAATTCTGTCTGGCCCTTCCGCTTTGTTTCTGTTCAATTTCGCCAGTGCAGCTTCTACTTCGGTTGTTATAATTTCAGGCCCGTCGGTAATTCTGTGTATTGCTGGTTGTTCCCTTTCGTCCCGGAAGAGTTCATCAATATATTCATTCCATCGCTGAAGAATTTTTCCTTCTCTAATATGAGTGTTCCATCCTTGGCTTTTATGCAGTCTGTTGATGAGCATATCTTCTGTCTTGTTAGTTGTCTTATTTGTTTATGCAAATCTCCTTCGTTGGTGATACTCAGTCTTTCTATTTCTACACATTTTTTGTTTAGTCACTCTTCTTTAGCCTGCCTGTATTTGGTTCTTATTTCGTTGTGTATTTTTCTGTATTCCGTTCCGAATCTTAGCAGAGTTTCCTGTCTCCTTTGCATCATGTCGAGAATCTCATCAGTCATCTTTTTCTTCTTCGGCCATTTTCCTTTTTGGATGATATCGTTTTACTGATGTCACTAAAGCTTCTCTTGCATCCCATTTCGAGTTTCCATTTCCATTGTGTCCCTCGTATCTTCTTTTCACACTGTCCATATATTTTTCCTTCATGTTCGGGTCACTTGGGAGTTTGTTGCATTGCAGTTTGGGTGCTGCGTTAGGCTTTTTCAATTTCCGTAGTTTCACTCTTAGTTTACAAATAACAGGGCGATGGTCGCTTCCGTAATCGGCATTTGGGTAGGTTTGGGTAGGTTTTGCGTTCATTCACTGGACTTATTCAACTTATACAGTGAGGCGAGAGAATTAAAAGTCCCACGAGGATTCATTATTGGGTGTCACACTCTTAAGATGTACAAATGACCCATTGTTGTATAGCAGACGCAGAAAGGAAACTACATAAAATTCTACAGAAGATAATGAAGGAAAATGAGAAGAAAGAACTAAACATCAAGTGCAAGACGAAAGAATGTATGGCTCAACCCAACGTGCAAATTACAAATTGGTACAAACAAATATAAATATCTGGGAAGTGTTTTAACAGGGGACATAATGTGAGATACTGAAATATGAAGGCGCATTGGATTAACGAAAGATGCCTTCCAAAAGCTAAGCAAAATATTAAGAAACAGGAAGATTTAATTAGAAACATTATTCACAAAGTACCTTTAAATTTTGAATATTCTTTATGAAAATTCTATTCTTTAATTTCAGTATAATACATGATTTCCTTATTAAAGAGAAAATTATTTTTCTCAAATCTTACAAATGATCAACTCACGTAATGTAGCCTGACTCAGCACCTGGGCTTTCCAAGTGGTCACCCATCTAGGCAGTGACCAGGGTCGACGTTGCCTAACTTCGGTGATCGTAGGAGAAACCGGTGTTTCAACGTGATATGGTCGTAAGCCGATTTTCTTGTCAGTTCTCATCGATTTCTAAATCATTTCAGATATTTTGCAGTGCTTCTTTTTTGATTCTTATCCCTTTCCATTTCTATAAACTCTCTCTTTATCTTCTCTTCTATCTGATTTTTTTCTTCCTATTTCTATATTTTCATCTCCGTCTTCCTTCCTTTCTTTCTTCCCACCATCTCCCACTCGCTTGTTAGCCTTCTATCTCCCTTTCAAATGGTTTTTCTTTGCATCTTCCTTTTTTATGCACTGCTTTTGTCTCAGTTTCTTATTATTTTCTCCTTCCATCTCCGATGGTCAGCTAACCCCGTCTTTAGGAGGAGCAGTCAGAAAACTGTACGATTAAGTGAACAGTCGAACACAGTTGGGAACAGCAAGCAATGGCTTGCAGCTATTTCACGCTGAAATAAATAAATTTATTCGCCCTTTTTTTATGAAAGCGACTCAAAGAGAAACCATAATTTATTTATGGATATCATAAAGCACATACCAGCTGAGAACACCCGGGGCGGCCAAGCAAGTCTGCAGGACGTTTGAAGTGAACAGAAACCAATGGAAAGCCAATGCGGGACAATGTTCTTTTTTGAACAACAAACGCGTCCCATTATGAGCAATCATGGTTTTGTTGGTCGCCGTCGTTATTTGGCTATTTGTTCAACTTTGAGATCGAACAACAAAAATAAACAGAAAGTAAAAGAAAAAATAATCAGTTTACTTGTATGCTCGTAAATTAGTCTACCACGGATAAAGTTCTGATGTCATACTCCAAATCACTTCTGCACAGATCTGTATAAAATAAGATATTGACTATAAATCTGTACAAAATAGAGCCCCTTTATATTTAACCAACAGCTTTCTCA
This sequence comes from Acanthosepion pharaonis, assembly GCA_903632075.3. Lineage (NCBI taxonomy): Eukaryota > Metazoa > Mollusca > Cephalopoda > Sepiida > Sepiidae > Acanthosepion > Acanthosepion pharaonis. The sequence goes on from CAHIKZ030000761.1 coordinate 97,991, forward strand.
GATCAATGTTTAAAATGGCTTTGAACAAATAGGACATGCAGGACTTAGCAAGGACCATCACATTTCAAACTTCCCTTGATTGCAGCTATAAAATTACAAACAAACAACCTGTACCAAATAACAGGAACTACATCACTTGAGGACTTTCAACAGCAACAAAGACTAAAATAGGTATCGTATATAACTCTAAAAGAAAATAGGCACCCCGAGGCGACGTAATGGTTAGAAAGCTTGTCTCTCTAACACAATTACGACTGAGTAGTGAGTTCGATCCTCACTGGGTGCCACATACTTTCGGCCTTGTGCCACATCTAAGCTACGCTTGGAAAATCGCTATAACTCTAAAAGAAAATAATGACATATGATGTTGACATTCTGCACAACTTTGAACAATAAAGCAATGAAACCCCCGTGAAGAGCGATAACAATTAATGGACTAAACTATTTTCCTAAAAAGTGTTTAAATACAAAGATTTTATAAATTCCAAAAATCCATAAATTGGTTGGTTGGTAAATGAATGTCGAATGTTTCCTTATAAGGAAACGGCTAATATTAACGTTACCCTAACCAATCTTGTAACTGACAGGGTGACTCGGAAAGTGGAAAGTCCACTTTCTCACAAATGTTCTTCTAGCAATACAATAAATAGCAGCGAAAAGTGCACTTTCCAGCCATAGATAGCGACTAATATAAAACTCGGGATTCCAAGCCGTGGAAAAAATAATACCTCAACATCTTTCCCAAGAAGCCATGGCAATTCACATGGAATAAAGAAAAGGAACCTTTGAAGATTCATGCTCACCTACATCCAGAAAAAAGGTAACAGGATAATTATATGTCATTATTAAAGGATGCGGTATTATAATTATATCATTATCGGATATGACATTATCTTTAAATATTATTATTATAGGATGTGGCATTATAATTATATATTATTAGAAGACGCGGAATTATATTATTATAAAAATATTATAATATTATTATTAGAAGGATTTAGTATTATAATTACATTATTATAGGATGCGGGATTATAATCATATTATAGGTGTGGAATCTTCCACATTAGCCTCCCACCCCTTTCGGAAAGATGTATTCTTCCCTAAGAAAAAGCCTTAACCAATAACCACTTCGTTTCAGTAAATTCAATCTTCTATTGGTTAAGAAACACTAAACTGTAGCAAAGTCAAAACAGATCCTTTTTCCCAGCGAAGCTCCCTGGAGCCGATTTTTAGACACCAAAGTCTATATAAACAGCCGCATGATTCAATTCAAGTCAGTCATCGAGTTTCATGACCAAACCACGCATGGCAATTCACTGACTCAACATCACTTCAAAATTCTCAACAAACTCAACACAACACTCAATCGACCATTGTCCGCGTGGTAATCAAATTACAATTGACTTAAAAAGTGAACGTTTTCACTACACAAACAGTAATTGTACAATTCATCCATTTAGCCAAGCAGTTAAAGGCAAACAACTCTTCACAACTTAAATTCTAACTAACAAGTAACATACGCATACACACTAATATTTGAACGAGCACATTTGAGAAACCAAATTATTTTAATATCACTAACAAATCAAAACCATTAACATTTATTGACCAAATTTCAGCATAAACATTCTTCATAACCAATCAACAAACATTCTGTTATCCTTGCATGTATATCTATTGTATATATAAAAATCTCTTTATTGTTGGATCTCTAACTACTGTGTTTCTAGTAATTTCTTGCAATACAAATATTCTTTATTTGAACTACGTGTTGCGGGATAATGCACAATAAGCACGCATAACCTTTGCCTTACATAGATTACCTTCTGATACATTTTCACTCCGCTACAACCCGCAACATAGGATATAGCATTATGATAATATTGTTATAGGCCGTAGCATTATAATTATATATTATTATAGGACATGGCATTATAATTACATATTCTAATATGACGAGGCATTATAATTATGCCTTATTATAATTGAGAGAAAGATAAACGTATCAGTAAATATATACATGACATAAAAAGAAAGCTGTGATTATGAGTCGTTGATTTGAAAAGAATGCTGATCATCACAAAAGGGTTTCTCAAACAGTATAGGAATCATTGAACGTTAGATAACCAATCATATCTGTTGCTTGAACTGTTTTGCTTCTTTTTTTTTTAAATTTCTATTACATTTATCTGGTGTACTTGTTTTTTTTACTGATACAAGCCTCTTGATAAACCGTTGACCCTATAATGGTTTAATGAAAACAACAGGCCGTGTACAAGACTTCTTCAAAATTGACACAAGATTCTCAAGTATGTAAAAGTGACAAGAACTATTTTAATTGTCCTTAACAGTTCTTCATTTACCGATTTCAAAGACTGAAATAAGAGTTTATCTGACTGAATAGTAGAATTCTCATTTATTTCGAATGTTATTATAGCCAATCGATACTTAGAAATCATATTACTGATTTTGACAATGATCAGAAATAACCTGCAGATTAAAATAAAAAAATGTATGTCTCTCTCTCTCTCTCTCTCTATATATATATATATATATATATATATATATATATATATATATATATATATATATATATATATATAAGATTTAAGGAACAGCAGATATTTTTATATATAGTGCTCAATATTAAAAATATTAAAATAATGTTAAAAATAAAGCATTAATAATGTAATATAAAATGATTACTTAACTTTAATATCAATTTTTGGTCGTTGTTTTCCCCGACTTCGAAGTTTCTTGGTAATAGCCATTCTTCAAGAGGTTCAGTTTTTTTAAAAATAATATTTCCAATTTCTTCAATTTATTTCACGTTTTTTTTCAATCCGTTTTGAACACGTGTGCATTCATGAATTCAACGTTCTTTTAGAAGCGCACGTACAAGAATTTTTGCTTTACTTTACATCTTTATTATATTAATAAATGTTTACTTGTTACTTTAATAAAAATATAACATAATAAATCAAATAAATCAAATAAAATATAATTTAATATAAATAAAATACAGCATAAAATATAATTTAAGCAATAATACAAATTAACAAATATTACAATTTAATTAATAATATAACATAACAACAACTTCAATATAAATAATATTAAAAATAATTTAGAAAAATTTATAACTGGAAGAATAATCTACAACTGAAAAAACGAAGACGTAAACAAAAGCAAAAATCCATGGATGTTAAAATAATAAATGCAAAACAGATTGAAAAAAACGCGGAATAAATTTTAATTTTTTTTTTTACGAAACTTGTTTATTGAAAAAAGTTTGAACAAAGTAACTATAAACAATTTTTTTCTATCCTCTGCCAGCCGCAATCATGGACAAAGCATTACCTCGAACCATCGCCAGTGAGACACGCTGTAAAAGCCACTTCGTTTCGCGAGGCTCGTCACTTAATCGAGATGCAATCGCGCCAATCCTCCGAAGGAACGCCATCGAACGAGGGCCAATAACCCCCAAAATCTCCACTGCCACAGGAGTAAAAAAAAAAAAAAAAAAATCTATCAGCAAGAGAAGAATATTTAACTATTTTTTTTTTTTATCTCTGCATCCCGGGCGACGAACCCCGGCTCAACCGCGGACCTGATCAAATTACCGGCCGAAAATGTATCCGCACAGGTCGCATCCCAAATCAACGACTTCTCCATTTTAAAAGGGAAAATGGCCGCTTTCCATCACCACGGTCGAGGCCTACAGATTCGATCTGGAAAGGGAACCCAGCTGCATCCAAACCTATTCTGAGGATGTCGTTTATTACTGCATACCGTGGAAATCGACCGGCACTACGACGGCAGGAGAGAGGATGCAAACCAAACTCATCGATGGAAGCTCCACATCTGCATTTGTGACGCTCACATAATTTGAGTCCAAGACGGATCCCGACACCGACTCGAGTGCACTCATCATTTAGAAGGGTAAAAATTGGAATTATCATTTAAAAAACAGAACCTCTTGAATTACCAAGAAACTTCGAATTTTGGGAAAACAGCAACAAAAAATTGATATTAAAGTTAAGTAATCTTTATATATAGTTTTTAACTATATATATATATATATATATATATATATATATGTGTGTGTGTGTGTGCGTGTGTGTGTGTGTGGATAGTGTAACAGCTTGATCGGAAATCCGAATAAGAATTCAAACGCTCCTTCCGTTTATTTTCACACAAATAGTCTTGGGAAAGATAGGAACACATTTCTTCACCCTTATCTATGGGCTAAATAGCACGGAAGATTGGACTCTCAAGCCTCGGTTCGCACCCAGTCTAAGATAAAAAAAATCTCATTTCAAACCCGAAAAGAGTTGTTTAGAAATTTCGTGACACATGGTGCACTATTTTTTCTGTTATCAGTTCTTTCGAAAAGTGTGACCGGTTCTACACAAGTTTTTACCATTCTAATCAATTCTGTCCAGTTCTAAAATGAACGGCTAGGCACTCCTATGTCGAAAATCAACGGGAGGGTCCACCATATATATATATATATATATATATATATATATATATATATATATATATATATCTGAATCACCCCAAGCAAGGCAATGATATCACTAAAACACAAGGGGTTACAGTGTGTAGAAGAATTAGGAACAGAAATGATGAGCAGAAAGAGTGTAATCAGGTTGACAGTAGATAGCGATTGACATTACATTAACATTTCTGCAGATTAATGTTGGCTGGAAAGCATGGAACAGGACGGGAGTTCTACAAGCGAGACGTGTGAGAGAATAAACTGTTATAACAGAATTTGCGACTTCATCTAGCCAGCTGAACTGTCAATTGATGAGATCTCGACGCCAGTCTAGTGCTGCGCTTAAATTAAAAAACTCTAGGTACCATAGCGACGAGCTCATTCGAATAATTACTATGAAAGTATTTATAGAAAAGACATACGAAACCTTACAGCGGTGGGAAAGTGACTAGAGCTGAGCCGCCAGATCAGGACCTATAATATTGCAGATTCTTCTTTGAATCTTATCAAGGAGCTCAAGGTAAATAGTAGCAGCACCGGACCATATGTGGCAGCAATATTCAAAGCAGAGAGCGAGCGCGCGTGTGTGCGTGTGTGTGTGTGTGTGTGTGAGAGAGAGAGAGAGAGAGAGAGAGAGAGAAATAGAGAGACCCTTTATTTTTAAAACACGAAATGATACTGGTGTGAAGAAGGAGCGTAGAATTAAAAGCCTGTATGCGACTCTTTCACTAGGTCTAACCTCTCGTCTCTTTGAGTTTGCTCAAATAAAAAATAAATACGGTTCCCAATATTTTTTTTTCACCCTCAGCCTGAATTTCGAATTCATTTTGAGTAGAATTCACTACGAGCAACGTCTTAATTTTGGTGATTAGAAGCCCCGACGAGAAGACAGTCTCCAATATAACCCTTCCCTTCAGTACCTCATCTTGTAATACTTTTTGTTCTTGCTTGATGGTTAAGGATTTAGTCACACTAGTAAATGATATTGAGTTAGATACTGTGTACCCCACTGTTGGTAGTCAGCTTATAAATAAGTTAAACTTAGTAATTATTTTCTAATGTCACCGTACACATTATATCTAAAGAACATCACTACTATTTGTTGGTTTGTCCGGCCTCGCATTCGTGTTTGTGTGTGTTTCTTTCTGAATTGATTCTTATTCCGCTTACGATGTTTCAACAGACTGTAATATTTGACAGGTTCTATATTAATAACAAATAAAAATGTAAAACAAATGTATTCAACATTCCTTTTGGTAGCAAAGTAGAAAAAAAAATGAGATTATGTTCTATTTGTCTCATCTCATTGATTCGGGCCACTTGACCGTGTATAAAGTTACCCTCGTTCCAAATGACTCCGCCTTCTGTTGGCACCCTGCGGTGACGATTGGTTCGATCTGATGCTTGTGCCAAATGGAGACCAGATATGTACAATTAACGTATTTTTTATCTCTACCTGTAAGCTACGCCAGATTTTACAGTGTGTTTATAGAAACGAGTTTTATATACATTTCTTCTTCTTCTTCTTCTTCTTCTTCTTCTTCTTCTTCTTCTTCTATGTACCGTGTCCCTTCAGGACGTGGGTTGTCATAGCTCTCCACAGCATTCTGTCCTTTGCAGCTCTTAAGGTTTGTCTTTCTGTCATCCTCCTAGTCTCTGCTATCCATCTATTATTTTCGTTTCCATTTTCTTTAAAACTTATCCGTTACTAACATGCTCAGTCCATGGTATTCTCAGCATGCTTCTGTAGAACAATATCTTCTTGCCTAGTCTCTTCTTCATCAGTGAGGAGAATTTCCATAGAGGAGAACTAGTATTAGTATTTTTAAATTAGTATTAGCCAAATTTAATCTGTAAAAATTTAAATGCAATGTCAATAACTATTTACTGTCCTCCTGATTACTCTTTTTTTGTTCTCACTCCTTAGCATTTGTTCCTGTTTTTAACTCTTCCACGCTCAGTAACCTCCTTATGTCTCAGTGGCTTTTCTGCCTTGCTTGGAGTGAACTCCAATTAAAAAAAAAGATTATAATACTGGGTTGGCCAAAAAGTTTATTCTGTTTAAGTAAATTTTCTCATTAATATGCGAAGGAACTTTTTGGCCAAACCAATAAATTGTGAGATAAATTCTTAAAACTGTCTTGCAAAAAAAAAAAAAAATTTCGGCGGGAAAGATAACGTTGGAGGCTGTCATGGCATTTGGCCAATGAAAGACGGATGTAAGGCTGTTCTCTAGTCGTATCATCAAATCAATTGGTGACAGAATAATGTTTGACAGAACAAAGAAAAATAAACGCTATATGTGTAGATTGTTACAGTTTTTTGGATACATATATGTACTAGTGAGCCAGTCAAAATGAGCTGACTCATTTTATAATTCACCAATAGAAGGATTAACCAATCAGAAAGCTCAAAATATTCAATGCGACGTGTATAAAGGCAGCCATTTTGTTTTTTCTCCCAAATTATCTTCCCTGCCAACCTGATATCGAAGACTTAAAGAATTAACAGCCGCTACTTTCTCCGAATCTACACTGCCAACCTCTGCTATTGAACAGATTACGGACTTTACTGGATTCTATATTCAAAGACTACGGCAAACATGGTCAGCATAGATCAGCCAAGGGACCTGGGTAGAGTGGCAGTACCATATCCACCCGGGATTAAAAACGTAATCAATGCAATTCTTTACTGTTCACTTCTGTATTATTTTGTGTTTAAAAAAAAATAAAGGATTTCTTTCTTGCACGCTGCAAAGAAAAATACGAGTTTTGATGCATCGTATTTGCCTTTTGTTAGCGTCGATATTAGACGAGTTGCATCTGTCGTCTCACCACATTTTCGTCTTAAGAAGACTCGGCGCTAGCATATCTTCCCAACAAAATAACAAGGCTTAACGGATTAAAAAGTTTTAGTGATTAGTTTACAACTCAATTCATTTGTAGTATATTACAAAACGAATAAATACATACATACATATACATACATACATGCATACATACATATATATTATAAATTGATTTATTTAAAATATGTTTTTTTTGCTACACAGTTCTAACCATATTTCAAAAATAGAAGCTAAAAGCTAGGAATTTAATTTTGTAATTAAATTAAAAACATCAGTTCAATTTCACCCTCAAGCGAATTTTGGAGTAACTGGGTTTTAAATCATAATTCACGTTTCCAAGGTTACAGATAAATCTACTTCCACTAGACAAGGGGTGTCCGGGTGTTTATTATGTCCGTATTTTGATGTATCCGTTATTAGTTACGTTTTGGTAGGGGATAAGGATGTATTTTTCAATGAAATCTGACATCCGTTGAATGCAGGTCGTCTGGATTTTTTAAAAATTTATTGTTAACGGCAAAAATTCTTACGGCATTTTTTTTCTATTTGTATATTTAAAGATTTTTGGGGGTGTTTAGGTTAGAATACGTATCATTTAACTACGATTTTATATATATATATATATATATATATATATATATATACGTTTTATTTAACTACGATTATATATATATATATATATATATATATATATATATATATATATATATATATATATTGTGTATATTTAGGCAGCAATTTTTCATTAATGCATGTTTCATTAAATAATATAGACAAGTTTTGTCTATTTATTTTAAGTAAGTTCCTTTCATATTGTCTGATAAGCTTAATAACATTATCATTGAAAGACGAAAGGAAATCACCATATTGATACATATTTAAATACAATCTAAGCTTTCGGCTTACTTAAGCCATTATCAAATATGAAAATTTCAATAAATCATATATATTTATATATATATATATATATATAAGACAAGAAATTTCGTAGTAAAAGTTATCTTTTCGTTACAATAGTTTCACCACCTTCGGTATCTTGCGGCAGTAAGCTAGAATTCACATTCAACGGCTGAGAGAAAAAGAGGGGAAAATTGCATTGTAAACTTTTTTACCCTGGCTCGAAGTTTGCCAGAAGGAATTTTCTAGCATGTTTACACACCGTCATTACGTTCAATCTCTCATTCAGTAACTTATTTAGATTCGGGGATATCTCAAAATCACCAACTTCTCACTCCCCGCCCCCGCCCTGGTAAAACATGCACATTTTATAACCTAAACTAAATCCTCGGGTTTTTCATCATTAAATCCCATTCAACAATAGGATTCTTTTTCATTGTTTTCTTTTAGTTCCTACACTTAGCTAGCAAGTTGTGTTTTTTTTTCTATTTTGCCAGGTTAAATTGTTGATCTATGACTAATATATATTTAGTTTATTTTTCCTTATACAAGTTGCTCATAGAAAATATTAGTAACTTAACATCCACGTAAGCAATAATAATGATTTAGCTATTTTCGATTTCCGTTAAGAGCTATTTTAAAAAAATATAATTTTGAGGACAATTGATTGGTGCCATGCAGGTGGTAAAAAGACGGCCATCAAAGGAGTATTTTTACCTATAAGGAATCATTTCTATGTTTATATTGCTTATAAACCATTGCTAGATAACCTCTTTACTGTGTGGCTTTCAGATGTGAACGCAAAGACACCCCCAAACGACTGAACTAAGCATTTGAAGCACCGCACCTTTTACCTCTGAACTTTACTCTCCCGCTGCGAAGAGCAAAGATGGCGGTGAATTATTGACTGAAAGGATAAAGCTTTATTTTTTCCGTCATATTAAAATTTTTGGCGGAAAATCATACGAGTCTTTACAATTGGAGACTTAAGTCGTTATCACTTTTCTAAAGCGTGACATTAACAAGACCACAATCTGAACTGGATCCTGTGAAGAAACTTTTTTATCTGCTCCCACCCGCTAAAGATATGAAAACTGACGAATAATTAAATAAAACAATTGTCCGGAACTAAATTTCGCGCGTACTTTAGTTACTCGTTACTTAGACTCAGATGCTCACGATTGGCACAGAAAATCATCGTCCAATGTTTCTTCACAAGTAGCAAGATATTTAAACCAAATATACAGATTATAAAAAATACTTTGAATTAAAGAATTTAACGAAGCAAGTTAAATGGCAATCATGTGAAAATACATACAAGAATTTCTCTTGTCTTATAAACAGTGATAGGTGTGAAACGTAAACTGCAAATATATTTGTCCTATAAAGGATTAAACGAAGCAAGCAAAATGACAATCATGTACAAATACATACAAACATTTTTCTTGTCTTGCACTCGACACATCGTTAGCGTATTAAGCTTCTACTCTTTATTTTCTCTTCTAGGTGTCACTAAAAACTCTTCAATATCGCTCAGTTTGAGAACAGCTAAATTAGACGACTAGTGACAGGTAATCGAGTGATCAGATTGAACGAATTGATCCTCGCTAATATCGGCATTAAAATCACTGAAATAAACTTGCTTCATGTGAACCAATTCGCTGATATTGTTTTTTTAGCCTTAGTGATTTCAGCAGACTCTGATTGTTATAAATATCATTAATTATTTAAGTGTTGTAAGTGTGGCCTTTACGTGCATTCTTAGCTTGTCATTAGCATCACCCTTAGATACTCAAACAACACCTGAAAGAAACAGGGGAAGTCGGAAATTATTATCGTAATGCTACGGAAATGGAAGTCAGTGGGATATTTGATGTCAAATTATGACTGACCAGTACATGGTTTTATTTATGCTTGAATTGTCAGAGGGTGTGCTTGGGGAGTATGTTGGTTGCTAGGGGAAAATCAGCGCTCGTAATGCATGTACGGGTAACAGAAATATCATTGGATTATCTTGCAGAATAAATCTAGAAAGTAGTAAACTGAACAGAAAATCCTATTGTTGGTCACCTGCCTTGTATTATTACTGATGATTTTTTTGTTTACACTGATCTGATATCACATTCTCTTCACGTAGGGTCAGTTAAGGCGTCTCTGTCCAATCAGTTTAGTCAATGTAGAGATTAATGGGTAATTTTTTAAATAAGGAGGCACGGTAGAGTAATGGTTAGCGGCTCGGATTGAGTAATTGGGTAGCCGAGTTCGAATTCTAGTCGAATCCATTACATTCACTTACGTGCTAATACTGTTGGGAAAGGTATGAATCCTATTCTTCTCCCTCATGGGTAATGGCAAATTGCAGGACACGCCGGTTTCTATACCGCAGAAAGAAATGGCAACCTACTGCGAGGAAAAATCTGCTTCGTCAGTCATGTATCAAAAGAAAAATAATCGCCTAAGTGTTTATCACGCATGGCAGATACTGACTGACTTTTAAAATAGGGGTACTATAAACAGGATACTACTAGATGGTTTCTGATTGTGGTCGCCACAGTTTAAAATCAAACTTATTGTTCTTTTAGACTGATTGTCTGAAGAGCCTGGAATTCCCATTTCTGTTTCTACCGTTTGAATTTAGATTTGATGTTCACTTAGATTGGTTACCCTCCACCCAAGGCTAAAGAACCCCTCTTGATTCTATTAGTTTTACACATAGTAGGTTGCCATTTCTTTCTAAGGTATAGAACCCGGCCTGTCCTGCTATTTACCCATATTTTTTTTCTAACCCTCGTTGGATTTGAACTCGATCCGCTGAATTCATTTTCCGAGTGGATGGGAAATCTGGAATCATCCGACTAGGTTAAAACGTTGAGCAAACATTGTTTTAAAATGTGCTGAATTTGGCGCTGTATGAAAATACACAGCCGTGGAATAAATGAGAGAAAATGTGGTTATAACATCGATATATTGGCCTTATGCCTTACTAAGCCATGCGTCGTACAGAGAAGAAAGAAATCACTTGACAAAGTTTAACTATTCAGCATCTAATCAATGACTCGAGTGTTAAGAATTGGACGAACCCATTTCACAAAGGCTTACCTCACACAAAAGTGTCTCATAACTTTTGAACCTTGGGTCATTTTCCAAAGCACTGGTTGATTGGGAGCTTCCAGATGATTGCCAACGAAAAATGATAAATTGCTATCACAGCTTATTAAGTGGTGTTGGGGCTTTTGGAAAAGCCCCGTAGTAAGATGGTTGATATGAAACGGGCAGATTCGTGGTGAACCATGAATAATTAACTTAAGCCAAAGATAGTATTTCATTGTCTGAATCGTTTGCTGTTTTGTTTACTGGCTTGAACTCATCCAAATCCATGGTCCCTGCCCAGGAAACTCTTTTTAATTAGACACAATTAATAGTGAAGTTGTACCAGATAACCTCAATGTCTATTATCACTTTCTTCCTTTCTTTTCCATGATCTCCACGACCGTGTTAACACTCTCTCCCTCTCTATCTTATCTCTATCCTCACCCTTTCTCTTTCTCCTTTTAAGTCCTTTGAACATTTACTAATAAATTTATAGACTATTGTTTCCATAGTTATCGTTTAAGAACTTTTTGACAAAAAATCTGCTAGCCTTAAAATGCATTAAATTGTATTAAATTTAATGTATTTTAATAGATGTCATTTATGTATTTTGATAGACGTTGTATTAATACGACATACAGACATACATACATAGACACACACAAACATACACACACGCATACACATATATATTTCTAAAGTAGTAATATAGTTTTTTATGTTTATTAATCCGATATTTGTGTAGACATTCCGTTTATTTCTTAAACAGCATATTTATTTATTATAAAAGAATAAAATTTTTCATTAATAATAATTCTAGAATATTCAGGGCGGCAGACGAAAATAAAAAATATTCTGTTTAATAAATAAATGGAGCATCTACTCAAATATGGCTATCCACTAGAAATAACGTTTAAGGGTAATATATATATATATATATATATATATATATATATATATATATATATATATATATATATAAATAAAATTTTTACTACGTTAATAAAAAAACACCGATTAAAAAATAAATAAATATATAAGATAACAAATAAAAAATAAATAACTAAACAAATAAATAAATAAATAAAAATAAAAAAAATAAATAAAAACAAGCAAAATAATTTAAGCGAAATAGATAAATAAACAAATAAACGACTTCCGGTAAAATAACCGCCAAAATAGACTACCCACAATGCACCACTGACCCGTATATATATAAATAGCCGAGAAAAATAACAGGACTCGTGGCCTGATGATTGCATATAGCATGAAACAGACTGTCGCCTCTAAGTGTTGACTTCTATGTTCACTTTTATATTTACATACGCTCTATCTCTGATATCGAGCAATTTATCCTATAAATATAGCACATCTTATGACTATATTTATATATATATATATATATATATATATATATATATATATATATATATGTGTGTGTGTGTGTGTGTGTGTGTAGAAATTTAGGATATAGTATATCAGTAAAAGAAAATATGAATAAAGGCAAAAAGGAAAGCTTATCTTACTTGGTGCGGTGTTTCGTCCTCGATAAAGTCCCACAAACAGCTTTATTATATCATATATATATATATATATATATATATATATATATATATATATATATATATATATATATATTAACGTTATTTATATAGATACAAATATTTAAGTAAACGCTCTGTTTCTTATAAACAGTATTAACAACGTCCGAAAAATGTTCATAGAAAATATCTCCTCCGACACACATCGAACGTTTAGGCCGGTAATTGTTGTTTATATGGTTTATTATAAACAATAAACAGTGCATTTGCTTAAATATCTATGTCTATATCAATAACATATAACAATAAAATATATTAATATATGTCGGACTTTGTCTATTTCGTAATATATATATATATATATATACAAGATAACGATATATAATTTTTTATATATCAGGAACAATAAATTAATTTTTTTATAAACTCTAGCTGGTTTCATTTAGATTCTTTTTCTTTTAGTTTTCATCACTTTTTTATTAGATATCCCACACTGTGATATCCTACACTGTGATATCTAATAATTCATGCGGATGTTTAGTCGTACCAACATAACAAATTTGGCCTGTCAAAGTTCTCAAAGACGAAACACGTCATATAAAAACTTTTTTCCCATTTTGTTATACATTTTCCCCATATATATATATATATATATATATATATATATATAATGGCTGGCCGCTCATTTCTGAGTACATTTATCTGCTAGAGTGGCTGGCCTATCCCAGATGTAACGCCTGCTCAGGCACAACATTTGTGTTTGTTCAACACCTACAAAACGCGCCTGTGTTTATTTTTTACTGCCACTAAGCTGGCTGAACAGTAGTGCCTGTTTGTCGGAAAAAGCGCATCATTTGACCTGATCAAATATTTAAATAAAGCTAGCACTGTCAAACCATCGATCACGATGACTTGTGATTTCATGATAACTGTCCCGTGTATACAAATTCACTCACAAGGCTTGCGTCAACCCGTGGGGTATGATTTACAGGGTACTTTTCAAAAGTAGCGCACACACTGGGATCTCTCCTCACCCCGGATGATAATATCAAGTCAACTCCCTGACAAATTGACCATACGAAATTCGAACCCGGCTCTCATGATCAAAAAGCGAACGTTCTAACCAACTGGCTACGCGTCCGTCTATCACCAATGACGTCAGGGATTAACACACACTGCTGGAATTTGTCACTAATTTTTCATTTGGCTGCATGAAAACAATCTTTAAAAGATAAAATATATTTCTTGTCTCGAGAAAAATGATTTTATGAATATTTTCTGTTTTTAATACGAAAGATGTTTACACGTATGATCTTCCTTAATGAAATTCTCCAATGGTTTAAAATTCTGAAAACGTTACCTTCAACGGAAAGTAACAGAATATTATAATTGATCATTTTTATGTATGGGAGTGTGTGAGTGAAAAAGTGAGAACGAAATGAAACGGAATTTTAATAAACGTTATTTAGGCGTAAATTAGGCGTACCATTCAGAATGCTAAACGGGCCATATGTTGGCTATAGAGCCATAAGTTGGTCATAGGGCCATAGGTTGGCCATAGAGCCATAAGTTGGCCATAGGATCATAGGTTGACCATAGAGCCATATGTTGGCCATAGGGTCATAGGTTGGCCATAGAGCCATATGTTGGCCATAGAGTCATAGGTTGGCCATAGAGCCATATGTTGGCCATATGGTCATAGGTTGGCCATAGAGCCACATGTTGGCCATAGGGTCATAGGTTGGCCATATAGCCATAAGTTGGCCATAGGGTCATAGGTTGGCCATAGAGCCATATGTTGGCCATAGGGTCATAGGTTGGCCATAGCGCCATAAGTTGGCCATAGGGTCATAGGTTGGCCATATCGCCATATTTTGGCCATAGGGTCATAGGTTGGCCATAGAGCCATATGTTGGCCATAGGGTCATAGGTTGGCCATAGGGCCATAAGTTGGCCATAGGGTCATAGGTTGGCCATAGAGCCATATGTTGGCCATAGGGTCATAGGTTGGCCATAGAGCCATAAGTTGGCCATAGGGTCATAGGTTGGCCATTGAGCCATATGTTAGCCATATGGGTTGGCCATAGAGCCATAAGTTGTCATAGGGTCATAGGTTGGCCATGAAAGCCATATGTTGGCCATAGGGTCATAGGTTGGCCATAGAGCCATAAGTTGGCCATAGGGTCATGGGTTGGCCATAGAGCCATAAGTTGGCCATAGGGTCATAGGTTGGCCATAGAGCCATAAGTTGGCCATAGGTTGGCGATAGAGCCATGTTGGCCATAGGGTCATAGGTTGGCCATAGAGCCATATGTTGGCCATAGGGTCATAGGTTGGACATAGAGCCATAAGTTGGCCATAGGGTCATAGGTTGGCCATAGAGCCATATGTTGGCCATAGAGTCATAGGTTGGCCATAGGGCCATAAGTTGGCCACAGAACCACAGGTTGGCTGTGTAAAGAGACAGAGATAAGCTGCCAAAGACAATATTAAGGCGTTAAATAATAATGAGAAGGTTTGGCAGTTCGTTTCTACAGTGTAATGAGTTTAATCCTGACTTGGTGGCCCTATACTTGATTACCCCTGTGCCAGATTAAACTAAAATTACTATGTACACATATACACGTTAATATGAGCCTATCCACAAAAATTTATTTATTTGTTCTTTGCTTTATATCGTGTTTATATTTTGTTCTTTTTGTCTTTAATAAATTCTTCTTCTTCTTCTTCTTCTTCTTCTTCTTCTTCTTCTTCTTCTTCTATGAGATCGTGTCCCTTCAGATCATGGCTCTCCACAATTTCCCGTCCTTTGTAACTCTTAATAAATTTTCTTTTTTTCTTATCATCCTAAACCTTGTTCCGTTATCCATTTATTCAAGCTCGCTAGGTAGGTAGATAGGTAGTTATGTAGGTAGGTAGATAGGTAGGTATGTAGGTAGGTAGGTAGATTATAGGTTTTTCCCTGTTCCTCTTGCCTTCAATCTACCCTGTGAGTATCAAATTTTTCAAGTCCTCTTTCCTCATTATGTGCCCTAGTAATTTCAAATGTATCTTTCTGATCTTAAGTATAAGTGTCTTTTTATTTCCTTTTTCTCTAAAATGTTGTCGTTGCTCGCATCAGCATTTAAACAATGCTATAAAAATAGGAAAATATTTTTTTTAAAAAAGCCTGAAAAGAGGAAATTGAATAAAAAAAACAAATTATAGCCACCATAATTGGCACTGAGAAAAATATTAAAAACTGCTGACCGGTTTTCGTTCCGCTCTCATCAGAATTCGATTGAGGAATTAAATAATAACTTAAAGAAGTCTGGCGTAGGAATAAGAATAAAAACACTTATACATCAATAATACTTTGATACACGTAACTTCTGTGTGCCGCATGTCATTCTGTAGGAGTTTTTGTAGTTTCTTTCTGTGTCTGCTATTAACAATGTCATTTGTTTATCTAATAATGTTGTGACCGCCAATAATGAATCCTGGTAGGACTTTCAGAATCACCTCAGTGCATCGGTTGAATAAGTTCGGTGAGAAGATACATCCTTGTCTTACACCTCTTTCTATTTTTGTATATTTACTGAACTCCTTTTCTATCCGTATGCAGGCGGTTTGTTGATTCAATTGAACATACCATTGTTAAGTTGTATAAGAGTAGCAATTAAAATAGAAAGACGTACTGAGCCAAAAGCAGACGAAACATGACTATTTACAAAGACAGAAACGAGGACTCTGTCCCGAACACAAAAATCACTTTAGAATCATAAAAATCCTTTGGCTTTGAGGCCGAAACTTGTTTTGTATTCGTTAAATTTACTGAAATTTGTGAGATGACTGAAAGAATCATTGATTTTTGCACTGTTATTTGTAAAAGATTCAACAGATTTTATTGATTCACCTGAAACAGTTTGTACTGAGCTATGCTAGTTGAATCCCTATGAATTCATGTGAAAATTCGCATAGCTAAAGCCTGACCCGCCTTGTATAAAACAGATGTAATCTTGAGATCTGATCTATCAGACAAACTCACGCGGAGATACTTTCGAGTCAGTGTAGAGGCGGCATTAATGTATGGTGCCACGGCCTGGACATTAACTAAAATTCTAGAGTCTCAGTTTGATGGGACCTACACTCTGATGACAAGAACTATAACTAACATCTCTTGGAGACAACATCCAATTAAATCACAGATTTATAGACCCATTCCTGCTATTTCTACAATCTTAACCGAACATAGAATGTACATTGCAGGACACTGCTGATGAGCAAAACAAAAACTTTCGAGCGATCTACTGTTCTGGATATCGAGCCATGGAGCAAGACGGGTTGTTTGCTCAGCAACCACCTACATTCACCAGTGATGCTATGAAACAGAATGCCCCCCTAATGACATTCCGACTTTGATGCAGGACTGTGATGTTTGGCGTACTAGTCTCATAAATGTCCGAGCTAACTCGACCGAATAAAAAGCCTTGTATGGCAACCAGGTTAGAAGAAGGACTATTCTGAATGTGAAGATGTTAACGGAAAACGACTTCATTACATTTACCAAAAACCCACAGAAATTCGCAAATATTAAAGAAAGGAAGCCGTGGAGAGTCATAATAGCTTACATCTTGAAGGGACAAGACATTTATAAAACAATAAAACAATAAAAAAAAAAGCTTGAATTTTAATTCAGCAAGATTTTGCATTTATCATACATCCGAAATTTTAAATACTGCGATGAAATATTTCTTCCGACTAGAAACAATAGAAGATTTCTTATCACGGATCAAATTATTCCTTATGTAGGGTTTTTTTTCTTGTGAATTCACACAAGTGTATTCTAGCTAAAAAATAAACCTTCTTTTGTTGTTGGCGATGATAAATCAGTGTTAAAATTTGTGTCCACGGTTACAACACTTACACCTTTCATTATTCTAAGCGACTTCCTGGCAGGTTACTGGGTGTGACACTAAAGTTGACATATTCAACTACCATCGTGTAATAATATTCATGATACTGTCTTTAGCAAAATACTGATGTCTCTGTTCATTTTCTTCATTGTTCCGTCAACTGTGAACCAATCTCAAGATTTCTGGCTCTTTTCAGCAGACTCATGGAACATTGATACGTTTTCTATGGATTCCTGGCTTCGTTTCAAAGTAAACTTTAGAAATAATCCTGCAAGAAGTTTCCAAACACAGATTTAAAGACATTTCAAATAAATTCATGGTGGATTCTGAAACTCTCCCATCTGCTGGCTACTTCGAAAATATTTCTAATAAATATCGTATGTCTTGGTAACTAAGATCTACAATAAGAACGAATCTTCCATTCATCACAGTTAATTAATTGTTTCATTTTATTATTAGTTATTGTTAATCTATTATTTGTAATTTATAAATTAAACTTTTTGATAGTTATATAATTTTTAATATGACAGACGGTTACAGATATCCGTTGTCTGTCTAGAAAGCTGGAACTCAAGTAAGTCTGAGGAAAATGTTACAATTTTTGCCACGAAAATGTCAGCATTTTCGCCAGAAAAATGCCACAATATTCTCCAGGAAAATCACAATTTTCACCAGGAAAACCACAGTTTCCTCAGGAAAAGGTAATAATTTTAACCAGGAAAATGACAATTTTCGCCAATAAAAGTTAGTGATTTTAGCAAAAAAAGTCCAAAGAAAACGTAACATTTTTTTCATATTAATAAAATATATTAATAAGTAATTGTTGACGATTAAGATAAATATTCCGACGGACGCCACAAAGAAAAATCGGCCACATTCTTACGGCTTTCCCATTTGGCAAAAACATTTGTAAGAAATTCCCGTTCGTCAAAGCTTGATGCGTTCATTTTTAAGTTGATTCAAAAAGTTAAAAGCTTGTTGAATATCGATATTTTGCTTTTAATGAATTCTGTGACTTTTCCTGCGGCTTTTATGACTTTTAGGCAACGTTTTTCCTGTAATGCTTGTATGAATATCTTCTGTGACTTAGCCTATGATCCTTTTATGATTTTTTCTTATGATCTCTTTCCAGCAACCCTTGAGACGTATCCCCCGCAGATAAGGCTGAACGACTGCATAGAGCAAATGTAATTTACTTGTTAATATAACCTGCTTGATCTGAATTATTATTATTAATGGAATCTTGAATGTCATTTTATGGAAGGGATCACCTTAAACGTAGGCGACTCACTGTAACTTTGAAGTTTGTGTCAACGCGGTCTGTTCTTTTCGCACCCGAAAGTTCAGTTACCTGTGGGGGAGGGGATACAAACGATAACAGCCAAAGACCGACGGAGGTGGGAGCTGTTGGGGATGCAAAAAATATGAAAATAAAAGATCGGCCCTTTGCCGACAATTCTTCTCTGATCCCGTTCACAACCAGAAGCAAGGAAATTAAGAAGGGGTTAAAAAAAAAAAAATAGAAGAGAGAAAAATAAAAGTGGGGAGGGGGGGGGGGCAAAATCATACTGTTATGTTTTCGCTAGATTAGCCAGCGCACCGAATGACCCTATCGTCCCTGACAACCGGGCTGATAGCCAATCTCCGCAAAAGGGCGCTGTCCAATGCCTCATACACAGACTCACACAGCTACTTATTCTCGAAATATTCTTAATCCTTTACCATCAAGCACAATATACCACCTATTCTCAGGCACCCTTACTTCTGTAATATAATTGGATTTTCCATGTTGCCGGACCAGCGGATGTCGCATTATAATTACTTATAAATTAATTTAATTATGCACATCTCATATTTTTATAGTATTAAGAAACTTATACTTAAATTACTAAAATTAAAAAAAAAAATTTAATATAAAAATATTTGTTAATCTAAAAGTAAAAGATACAGCTATATTAAACATATAGATTTTAATTATTTACATTACTTACATTCGTACTAATTTCCTCTCCTTTGTTGTTATTACAACAATTCGGCCGTCGTGCCCACCGGCCTTCTTCTAGTGTCTGACGATGCAGTTAACTTTTCAAGGAATTTATTTAATCTACGAGTTTAGATTGTTTCAATTCGGCTGTCTATATCTAAGTATATCGCATCTTCTCTTTTTAATAATGCTTGGTTATTGCTCAAACTGTTTTCATTGTGTCTGATTCTGTACTACCCGACGTAGGGATTGAACTCACAATGGCTATGCCACAAAATTCACTAACTAACGCTCTAAGCCACTAGACTATAAAGGTTGACACTTGAAGAAGACCGGTAGAAATAACAGTGAAAACGTTGTGATAATAATAATAAAGAAGAGGATATTAGTCCAATAATGTCAATAATATACATAAGTTCTCATCCCAGAAACCCAGATGAAAATTACAGTATTGAACTTAGCAAAGATTTTATAGTACTTTTGTTTCCAACCTGACAAATGGGGCGAGTTTTCTTTCACGGCAGACTTACCATATATCCTGAAGGCTCCGACGGAAAGGAAACCTGAAGCGAATGCCGAGAATAGCGGATCTGGAACCAAGGAATTTCTGGATATGTTCCAACTGACATTTACATCAGAGAATTGAACCTTTTAAGGGACAACAATATGATTATCTGAAGGACTATTTAGATACCGGAAAATTGGTGTTGTGCGTGTAATAAAATCCTAGATAAATCCTATTAGATACGCTCAGGTGACAGGGCAAACAATCATGGAAGAAAAGTCAAGCATTGTTTGGGAATGAAGTAATATCGTAATTTCGCTTTTAGAACAGGAAATTGTCATAGAAATAGCTAATCACAAAATAAAAAATCAACCAATTTATGATCGAAGCTAATCACCAAACAACAAATCAACTAATTTATGATTGAAGCTGATCACAAAATAAAAAATCAACCTATTTATGATCGAAGCTAATCACAAAATCAACCAATTTATGATTGAAGCTAATCACAAAATAACAAATCAACCAATTTATGATCGAAACTAACCACAAAATAAAAAAAAAATCAACCAATTTATGTTCGAAGCTAATCATAAAATACTTTGAAGGAAATATTCTTATTCACATATTAGAAGACTTCTAAATTACTATAAATTACACTCTTGATTTTACTGTCAAGGTTGTCTTATGCTGTTGCTGTTTTTACTATATATATAAGACAATTAAGAGATAGTTGTTTTCCCAAGTAATGAATCTCTCATCAAAATATTCTGGCATGACAGCAACGAGATAGTCTCTTGCAATGGGACAGAAAATGGATAGTAAATGGGACCAAGCCTTTATCCAAGACCTGAATACGATGTGAACGTAAACAGTTTTTAAATAACTATTCGAACACAGTTAAGCATTTCTGGTTTCATTGCCGATTACGTCACACAGATATTTCTAATAATATCGCCATTTGCAAAGTTTCGTTTATCAAATGTGTAGAAGAGGTTGGGAAGATCCTGTGACGCCATTCTTGATTTGTAAGTAAACCTTCGAATTCCTAAACATTTACACGTACAACAACCCAAACCAGTCATATCTGTGTTAAAGAGAGTCAGTCTAAAACCCTGCAACCGATGGATTATCGTTGTAAATGCATCTTCATGTCGAAATAAACAAATATAAAATCGTATAAAGTCAATCTTGTCATTAGTTTTATTTTTTACGATTATTATTTCTATAGCAAAACAAATGCATGTGTATTAAAATTATATTAATAAATATTTATAGATATATATTTTATAAGTATATTATTGTAAAAAAATATATATTTATAAATATATTATTAAAAAAACTTAGATTATTAAATTATATTAATTACTTAGGTTCATTTAGATAGCATTATTATTATTATTATATTTTATTTTTTGGATCCAGGCTTGAAAATAATCGAAAAATTGCTTGAGGACTTGTGTGCATAAAATAGATAAGCCAATAAACACCTCTAGAAAATACAAAACTATGACGCACTATACAACTTCATGACAAGTTCGATTTTTTTATTTACTAATCTGGGACTAAAGCTTTAGAAAAAAAATTAAAAATTGACGAATGTCCGTTTACCAATGAGGGCATTTTCTGCAAAATTCAGTATAAAATGTGTACTGTCGCTAAGGAGAAACACATAAAGTGAAATATAAAATCGAGTCATTGGCAAATTGCATTGGAATCTGATTGGCTACTTGTCTTAACAAGAAAGCGCATGTCAACTCACAGATATTTTTGTATGGTCGAATGGGTGCAATCGACTAATCAGTGATCGAGTCCTCTTGAAATCCTTTGTAATCATATTATTTCAGTTGTTCATTTCGTGAAAGGGCGTCATATAATGAAGAAATATCTGTTGTGATTTTAAGCTCGTAAGTCCCTGTTCTCATAGGGTTGCTAATAAAAAGAGAGAAGTCATCAGTTTACAAGGCAGGTTTAACATCTGAACACATCAAGGCAGCGAACCCATTTTGTGTGTATGTGTGTGTGTGTGTACGTGTGTGTGCGCGCTCGCGTACTTAGGTAAACGTTTTACACACGCATTCACATAGACACACATTTGGACATAATTAGAAAATAAAATGCGGTCATTGAGAGCAAAACTTCAGGAGGTCTCTTTTCTTACTTAAATACCTATATACTTAAATACCATCTCTTCAGTGTGTAGGTGGTTTTGGTTATCCACAATCACATTTAATATTCTGAATTGTTATGACTTCTTGGGAAATATATTTTTGCCTTCTCTCCATAGTTTATAATTCAGTATTATATTTTTCCCAAAGTGGCTAAACAGTTCCGACTATACGGTTATGTCGTATCTTAAGAATAGAATAGATGGATTCATGCCTTTCACAAGGGAGGGGGGATTAGTTCGAAGTGAACATAACAGGTTCGGTTAGAATTTGAACTCGTTTCGCCGATTCCACGTGCCGTAGAGATAACCGCCATTTTACTGCCCATATATAATGATAAAAGCGGAGACTTTAGAAACCCACGGTAATATTTTATTTCGCAAGATCGATTAATATTTTATTTCGCAAGACTAATGATATAAAGCTTCATCAAACACTGAGATATGGAGAAAGAGAAGAAAGAAATTCTGGTATTTTTACTTTTGTGTTATTTGATTTTTATTGGTCAATCATGTATCATGGCGTTAGTATAATTTGTGGCGTTCCGAATTCAAGGAGAGACGACGCGTTCTTTCAAGAAATTAATGGATGCTAAGCAGAACTGAAAAACTGTAAATATTGTTATATGTATATAAGTGCATAAAATTTTTACACAATTTATGTCCAGAAAAGAGAAAAAACTTAAGAAACGCAAGAAAAATTAAATAAAAAGCTTAAATCCAGTATCCAGTTGTCTTTAATGAATATATATATATATATATATATATATATATATATATATATATATATACATATTATATATATATATATATATATATATATATATATATGATTTACATATTATATATATGATTTACATATTATATATATATATATATATATATATATATATATATATATATATAGATAGATAGATAGATAGATAGATAGATATATGATTTTTGAGACAATTTTTTTGTGCGATAACAATTTTTATAACTTTGAAATAAATTTGAGAATAATCGAAATTAATTGCGAAATCCAGCGAAAGTCATACATGTAATAAACATAATTTTTTGTACGGAAAGTAAGGACCTACGTACATCAAATTGTCTTTAAATTAAGTGGCGGTAGAAGAATTATCCTTGAACTTTAAAAAAGCTTAAATATTAATGCAATACTTAAATGCAGCGATCAATTTTGATTTATCCTTTAGTTTATTGTTGCCTATCGCATATGAGTGCAGCTGATCAGAAGTAGGTCCATCGCTAAGCCGCTACCAATAGCGAAGCATGAACTGCAGTTGGAAGGGCATAAATTCCAAGGGGGGGGTTATTGCATTAAAATTAGTTTGCACCCTAGTTGGGGAAAGGGTTCAAATCTTTTTGAAAGGGATAAGTTTTCCTTAATGAGTTATCAAATTTATTTCTTATAAAATTTCAAATAGAGACCAAGACCTTTGTATCAACCATCGTGTTAAGTAGCTGATGAAGAAGAGTTTTAGTGGGGAAGTCTTCTTCTCTTCCCTGGAGCAGAGCCTCTTCTTCTATGTAATGTGGCTCATTAGGACGTAGGCGATCATGGCTCTCCACAATTTCCTGTTCTTTGTAACACTTAATACATTTTGTCTTTTTGTTATCTCTCCTAAATCTTGTTCTGCCATCCATTTACTTACGCTTACTAAGTATGTTACGTACTGTTTTCCTCTGTCGCTTTTTCCCTCAATCTGTCCTGTGAGTATCAGATTTTCCAATCCCCCTTTCCTCATTATCTTCCCTAATTTAACTATCTTTTCCTTATGTTAAATTTATCTTTTGTTTCCATTATTTCTAAAACTTCGTCTTTGTTCACGTGTTCGATCCATGATATCCTCATCATCCTTTCGTAGAACAACATTTCTGTTTGCTCAAGTCTCCTCTTCATCTTTGAGGAGGTTGTCCAGCATTCGCTGCCATACAGGAGGACTGATATTACGTAGCAATTCAGTACTCTTTTCTAACGATTTTTTTCTGTTTCTAAATACTTTACTTAGCTTTTGGAATCCCAATACGCCTTCGGATTTCAGTGTCACACTTTCCGTCCTCTATTTAAACCCTTCCCAGATATTTAAATTGCTGTAATTGCTTGATTTTGATATCCTCAATTTGTAATTCGCATATTTGGCTGATCCCCTTTGCTAACAACCATACATTCCATTCTCATACCATGAGATTTAGTCCTTTCTTCTCGCTTTCCTTCACTACCTTCTGTAGTTCTTGTAGTTTCCTTTCCCTGTTGACCTTAAAACTTGATTGTTCGCACTTGGTGGGTAAATCAAGCTCAATATTGCTACTGCAAAAGTATAGAAGGAAATAGAGGTAAATTTACTAAAATTTGTGGAAAATATTTGTCACGAAAATGGTACCCCGCCGGTCGCAGATAGATACTCTGCGGGCAGTATGCTTGAATACCTCTGATGTATATTAATTCTTTTATTTTGTTACCTTTTCTCCATCTTACTGTTGATTTTCATCAAATTTTGGGTGTTTAAATTCGGTATTCGTTCGCGCAAACAGCGTGCAATTGGAAATCGAGTCGTAGATTTTAATGAAACTTGTACCCGGATACCACACGTCTGGAGTTCGTTTTTCATAAGACAGATCACTAAAATCTCTTTACTCAATGCCTTAATAAGTTTTATAGACTAATGACATATCTTAATAGGCTTTATAGACTAATGACATATTTTCGGTGATATACAGATTAAAAATCAAGACACTAGTCGTTCAAATATCGACATGTAACTTTGTCCATATACTTTAGCAAAATACGACGCACATAAATTGTATTCGTTGAAATATATACAGTTAGTGTATTCTGGAATGTTTTGATAACGAAATGATTTTGCCATCACAGCGTAAGTGCTACAAGTCAATTTTTGTTTCTTTCTCATGTTAAGCAAATGTCTTAGCTTGTTGAAATTATTGATATGTTGCCTGATTAGACATTAGTCATCATCTCTGACACATGTGACAATAAGGGATGTTCTATTTGAAATTCTCGTAAATTCTGCCCTGACACCCATTTCAATCGATCTTTCTTTCTTACTTACCAACAGAACAAGGTTTGCGTTTTTTATTTTGATATTTAAAACAAGGTGACGCCATTGATTACAATAGGACAATCGATAGAGAAAAATTAAATTTAACTGAAAAACAGTAACAACCAAAAATAGAGTCCACTAAAATGATACAATGAAATCTCATAACCGGAAATGAATAAATGACGAAAAAGGACAAAAAAAAAAAAATACGTAACACTATTTGGTATGTTATTTACATTATTCAGACTATTGTCCTCATCTTTGTCGCTATATTTATTACAATGTTTCGGCCGTTGTACGCTCCGGACTTCTTCAGGAGGTTGGAATGTCGAACTTAACCCTTTATTTCGCTCACTGAGGTAGACTGTGCCATGTGTTCTCAAGGATACATAGCACAGTGGATAAAGGCGTTAGTTACATCCAGTGACAGGACCCAAAGAGTGTGAGTTCAATACCCGGTTAAGGTAGTGGAGAATTTGGAGAAGGGAATTAACAGGAGATAACTGACAACTGACATCCATTAAACATGGCACGTGGAATTAGAACAGTCTACCCCAGTGAGCAAAATAAAGGGTTCAGTTCGACAGTCCAACCACCTGAAGAAGGTCGGAGCGTACAACGGCCGAAACGTTGTAATAAATATGGCGACAAAGATGAGGATAATAGTCCGAATAATGTAAATAATGTACATAACTCATCTCAGAAATATAGACAAATATTTGATAATATATATTTTTAATTTTATCTTTTTTAACCATGACATTGGCCTTCCTTTCTTTTTGAGAAACCCTTAAGGAAAAATGTTCATTTTTATTTCTATCAGAATTTTTGAGAAGAGGAATTATCATTATTAATCTTATTTACAATTGGACAAATGTCCTCATTTTTGTTGTTGCTATTACAACGTTTCAGCCGTTAGGCTCTCTGGCTCTCTTCAGATGTCTGCTGTTCTGGATAACTTTCAGGGAATTCAGAACTGAAACTTTTATTGAACTTACGGAGGTAGATTATTTTTCTTCTGCTGCCGATGTTTAAGGATTATCTCGTCTTCGTCAATCGTTCAGTTATTACTAATCCTGTTTAGAGTGAGTTTACCCGTATTATTTGATTTGATATGCTCTCCGACGCTTAGATGTTTCGGCCGAGTGCTTATGGTAATATCTCAGCTCCCATCCTCAACTTCATGACACCATTTTCCTCAGCCCACGGGCTGTCCCAAGCAGGGCTGCCATATATGCACTTCCAATGATGTTAAATGGCAGAAAGATTCTTGGAAAGAGTCCCGAGTGCGCCAACCACAAAGGAGACAACTTAAGCTGCTGCTTGGTATACAGAGTGTCCATAAAGTCTCTTTACAATTTTAAAAAATATTACAAAAGTAAATGAACAGACAAATATTTGGAAATTGTCATGAAATGAGTAGGAGATATTGAAAATTTTTTTAACTAATTTATTACACGTTTATATGGGCATCTTTAGTTGCAGAAATCACATCAAGATGGTACTCGATTTACGCGATCGACGTTTTCATCTAATGTTCTTGCTCATCGATTCCTCTCTTTATCTAACACTGTTCCTGTCTCCATAATTATTTTGTGCTATACTAACATACTTAGTTCTGTAGTTTCGCTGAGTCTGCGCATCCGATTTTGTTTCAATAAACCATGACACACCTTGTGCCTTTCCTTGAAGAGTGGCCATTTTTAGGGATTCATTTAACAGTACTTCTTTCATCAACAGGATACATGAAATAAACAAATGTAATATGATTAAAAACTTTGATAACTAATGAGTACATAGAACAAATCTGATTATGATATCAATTGCCTTTGTAATATATTTTTTAAATTGTAAAAAGACTTTATAGACACCCTGTATTTCTCCGATATGTCCTGCCAGGTTTTGGTACCTCTTTATTTTCGCTTGCTCTGTCTTCGCAATGTTTTTATTCCAAGGTAACGCGATGTCTATTAATCTTGTGTACAAGTAGGATATCAGGACGATTTCTCTCCAATCGCTTGTTAGTCTATATAGTCGATCCCACATAAGAATCACCATGCCAATCAAAAGTTGTTTTTTAGTACACCGTGAACACATTTGACATAAGTTGTGCTCATTTAATAATATCCCCTTTACGGCTTCCCTATCTTTTTGTGATACTTACCCTCCTATCCATTACTCGTTGTATTTCTCAGCTTCCCGAGCCCTCCATGTCTCTGGATAGTGTTAAAATCATCAATTCTTTTTCCCTTATTTTGTGTCACCAAAATTTCATCTTCTTCTGATTGTTATGGATACTTTTATTGTAAGTCCTCTTTACCAAAAAGATTCCTCATTTATCACATACCCGTTACATATGTCAATGGTATTCTCAACATTCATCAGGAGAAGTACACTTTGGTTAAGAAGTTGGGAATTTTCACGTAGGAACGAGGAGAGATATACAGACTGACCATTAGCCTTGCCGCCTCACACGAGAGCATCGAGGCTTAAGGAAATGAACATCTAGGGATCACTGTCAAGCAAAATAAAAAAAAAACTATGCTAAAATTCATAAAATGCTAGTGTTCCCCATCAGAACAGCCTCACCACACAATCGCATTCATGGATTCTAAGAACCAGAACACCAAGGTAGCGCTACGACAAACTACGTTCCATGCAGGTAGGTGTAGCACTTCATCGTGTCACTTCTTGCCAAAAGGCAGAGATCGGCCAGACACCTTGCAGGGACACCCAGTGAGAACTACTAATGTAGAATGTCCTCATAATAACGACTGAGTAGTTTAACTCGGGATGCAGCAGCCGACATAGATAATTGCCACACCCTGGCCTCAATAAAGAACGGGGAGTATTCTTTTTTTTCATTTATGACGTAATTGTCCAGTTTTCATTTTCATATCGGTCATTGGCTTTATCTCGTATGCAAGAATTTAATTTCTTTTTTGCTGATCGCTTCCTGTATGATGATAGCTTTGTTGATTAAATTCGCCACCAATGTGCAGTTTTGGTTAAGTTTCCAGTTTCACCAAAACCTGCTCGCGTCATCCATTCCCTATCGCCGTTTGACTTTGCAACAGTTGGTTGGAGGTGAAAGAAAATTAGGATA
This sequence comes from Acanthosepion pharaonis, assembly GCA_903632075.3. Taxonomy (NCBI): domain Eukaryota; kingdom Metazoa; phylum Mollusca; class Cephalopoda; order Sepiida; family Sepiidae; genus Acanthosepion; species Acanthosepion pharaonis. Next base: position 126,593 of record CAHIKZ030000761.1, read on the forward strand.
GAAGAAAGTGTCAGATAATGACCCACACGCTTGATTTCATGACCTTCCTCTGCAGTATATATGGAATATAGAAAAAGTATAAATAATGTCATAGTACTCCAGCACTTTTTCTTCGTTTCTGAGCACATTTTTAATCTCTTAATGTTTTTCTTAGTTTCTGAAAAGCATATTTCTCTGTCTCTACGCCCATTTCGGATTTCTATATCACATTTTACATTTTGTTTTCTATTATACCTAACCTCTACTAATTTTCGTACTTGTTTAATTTTAACGTCTCCGTTGTGTAACTCGCATTTTGGGCTGTACATTTTGCTCACTACCATGTATTCTGTCTTCTTGCAATTAATGGTCAGTTTTTCATAATGCCATGTCCCTTCAGGATTTGGAAGATCATGACTCTCTACAGATTCCTTGGTTTATTATCTAAAATTTGCAATTAATTCTTTGGAAAGATAGTGGAGTGGTTTCCCGTTAACCTTTCTACGATTCGAATAGTTATTCTCCGAGATTGGCTGCTAGCCAAGGTTAGAGAGACCCGTCTACCTTGCTAATTAAGTTGGGGTATGGGGAGACAGGTTCATGATTCTTTCAATTTGTGCGAAACTTTCAATCAACAGATTAGCTTAGAATTTCGGATCTCCGATTACATTTTCTGCACCGATATCCGTTACACTACCCACGCACCCACCATATCTGAAAGTTTGTTCATTTCGAATAAATCAGTGTTTAATACTTCCTGTTTTATCGTCAACATGTCAAGTTAACTTATCATTTGCCAAGACATTCTCTTTTACAACCTTTAGGCTAGCATTTTACTTGTAGTGGTTTACTGTGCTTTGTTTAATAATTTATAAGACTATAAATTGCTTATAGAAACTGATGCCATTGGAAACTATCCATCTAATACTTATAATGATTTTTTTTCAACTTGGTTAGTATGTGAGAGCCGGAGCTCTTTGCCGCGTGTATGCGGGGTCTACGGAAATTTTTGCCCGAGCGTCCGTGCTCGAAAAGACCCAAGTTAAACCGGCCTTGTGCCACATCCCGCTCAGTGGGGAGCTCGGGTAAATACCGAGACACGGAGCTCTCATTGTAAGCGTAGCATTTTTATATATAACATCATTTTTGTTACTTCAAACGTTATTTTACTATAGACTCCTATTTGAGTAGACTGTCCATTAATTTGAAACAGTATTTATTTCATTCACCGCATCCTGGGTATGACGATAAACTACATCCGCGTCCAGGGTAAGACGATAAACTACGTCCAACAGCAAGGCCTCTGATCAGGAGGTTTTGAGGAGCGTGAAACCTCCTCTTAATTCCTGGTGTTCCCAGGTCCACCCTGACCCGGGGTGGTAGCACCTGTTAGGGTCCCAGCTATGGGCAAATAGTTAACCCCCAAACTGAAGTAAAAAGCATTATAAAAGTGTAAAAATAGGTTTTAATACCAGAAATACTTTGTAAAAAAATTATTACCAGAAATAATTTTAAAGGAAAAAAAATATTTCCAGCAATACGTTTTTGAAAAAAAAAACCAATACCAGCAATACGTTTTTGGAAAAATAATATTACCAGCTATATATGTTTGAGGAAAAAAATATTAACAGAAATAGATTTTTGACAAAACAAAAATATTACCAGAAAAAAAGAAGTTGTCGGCATTAAATGACCTATTGAGGTTGATATACCGTAAAACAAAACAAAACAAACCATTTCATTCACAGTACTTGAGAAAACCTAAAAAAATGAACTGTCCGACAGGATGCGAACCTGTGTCCGTCTTAAAATGAGGAACCAGTCTGAAGCACTTGGCTATAAAGACCGTTACAATAAAGGTGTGTTGCTTTTGAATCACACTGACTCATTCACATTTTTCCGAAACGAATATCTGCTCAGTTTCGCACCCGAAACGTAAACAAAGCAATTTCTAAAGAATTAATGGATTTTATGTTTGAATCTGATATATTTTTATTACTTAAACTCTATTTTTACTGAATAACCCTTACTTGAATAGTTGTATTCGAGTATATTTGTAAAAAGTGTAACAAGTCGAAAAACAATCTAACAGTAAAATGATGAAATAGAATGGTAGAAGGCTTACAATCCAAATATTTTGAAAAGAATCGCTATTTTTCTGATCACTGACATAGCATTGGAGCTGGTCACTATTGAAATGGATGATTACTGAGATAACCGACACCCGGTACTGAAAGCAGATTGCACCCTTATGTAAGTCTAAACAAACAAACCTAAGTAAATGAAATAACTATTTTTTGAAGCTCCAAATCCCGGGCTTTTTCACTTCTGTTGCAGAAATCCCGCACTCTGATCGACTATGTCTTCAGAAGTGTAGCCGTACTCGCCATGGTTAGCCAGTTGCAGGTTAGTAAGACTATTTTAAACCATCGTCGGGATTTTGAATTCAGGGTGTCTTTCTCCTAGAACGGTTGAACCTTAGGCTATAGGAGCCATAAAACGTATGAAACCTTTTCATTCATACTTTTCCTAAATCATATAAGTGACTGCAATAACCTCGAGTGGAATCCGAACTCGGATCTCCAATTCCTCAGTCGGAACCGTTATCCATTACTCCACCATACCTCCGCGATATTTGCGAACGAATTTACGATATTCCGTTGAAGTGATGTCCATTAAGTAGGGATATGTTTTTTCTTTCATTCTTGGTTTTCCACTGCCATCTTTGAAAAAATTCTGCGCCATGAGTGCTAGTTTGGTATTTCAAATAGAAGTACTCTGCAACTAATCTACACATCTCTTCACTCTATGTGCCGTGTGGGTTCAGGACGTGAACAACCATGGCTTTCTACAATTTCCTATCCTTTGTAGCTCTTCATATAGTTTATTTATTTGATATCTTTCCTAATCCCTGTTCTGCCAACCATTTACATAAGCTCATCAGGTGGCATACGCATTGCTTTCCCCTGTCCTTCATGACATCAATAGGTCCTTTGGGTGTTAAATCTTCTAAGCTCTCTTTCCTATTTATGTGCTCTAGATTCAGAGTATAAGCACCCTTTTTATTTCCATTTTCCTTAAAACTTCCCTATTACATAGTCTAATATTCTCAAGAATCATCGCCTTCCAAAATCCAACACAAAGAAATTCGAACTCGCTAATGCTCTAACCACTTGGCCTTGTACCCAAATTGGACCATGTATTTTATAGCTGAACTAGATAACGGATTCTGTTTTAAAAACTTGCGTTGATAAATAGATAAAAGTACATTCTGATAATTTGTCGCAGACAGCAGGTGCTACACATTTCAGACTATTTTGATGTAATTATATGCTTTCTGGACTTAAACGCTTTATTTGCTAATATCTTTATATTTCTTTGAATGTGCAGTTTCAAGTAAAAAATTTAAATACAATTTCGATGATATTCTGTCTCCTTGGCGGTTCTCGTACGACCCACCAAAGTTAAGACACGTCTAGCCCGGTCAGTCCCTAGATGGGTAATCGTTTATTGTAAGCTTGGATGTGCAGGTAGTGTAATGGATAACGGCTCAGAACTGAAAATCGGATGGCCAATTTTCAATTTCCAGGGTGATCCGAAAATGTTGTCACCCTACCAAAAAGTAATGGCAGCAATAGAACAGGAAAGCCAGTAATACAAAGCAAATGTATTGGATTCAGTTTATTAACTTTCACTGATGCTGTCACACATCGCAAAGGTCTGTATGAGCATCATCATTTTCGTGGAACAAAAGGATGCAGCGCCATGACCTGTGTGATATTTTACGAAGCCCTGCTTTGTTGATTGTTGCAAAGGTTCTCTCCGAACGTCGTCCTTCGACTGATGGGTATTCTGGTATCGTTCATGTGAAACTCTCTCTTTGATGATAATACCCCACAGGGTGTTGAAATAGAAAATTATATTATGTAGGGGGTGACAAGACTTTCGGACCACACTGTATACACAGAATAACAAAACGACATATAAGTGTTAATCCTTCTCAGTAACACAAATTAAGAAGTATGCTTGAATAGTAACACGCTCCAATGATTTTCTAATAAACTAGAAGTCCTTAATTAAACTTGGTGTTCATTGTTCCATTATCTTAATTTTAAGGATAGGGTTCGTGTCCAGCCTTTTTTTTTTGTGGTGGTGGGGGGCTCATAGTGAAAAAATGTCTGCCAGGCAAAATCTGTAAATGTCAATCAGTAAATAGTTAAGCATCAAGATCAATAAAAAAACAAGCAAAATAAAAAGAAAATAGCGCAAGAGTCTGGCGATCTACAATTGTGAAGGAGGCTAGGTTACGTTCCCATTACAGGTCGGACATGGGCAATAGCGAATCTGGTCAGGTGCGACTCATATCAAAAGCCGGCTTTCACTTTCAAACAAGATCAAACCAAATAGACCGATATCAACTTTCGGGACATTTCCAACGGCGTTGCTAGTAAAGGGAGTATAAAATAAAGGGCTAAAAAGAAGGAAGGTCACCTACGTCGGCATGGGATTGTTGATCATAAAGCAGGGGATATCAGAAGGGGGTCACCTCTCGTCACTTGCCGCTAGGGCCCAGCGCGCGCAGAAAAATTAACGATAAAAATAATTTGCGACCAGGATTAAGATATCATGATACTTCCGTACAACTGACCTTACCTACGTGGTGTGCGCCCCTGTGTTTGATGTGCGTGCCTGGACCGCATGTATGTGTGTGCGTGTGTGTGTGTTTGTATGTAAGGCGCTAACTGTGGGCATATGAATTAATATATATGCGTTATCATTTCAATATTTATATGACAGAATGCATATGTCATCACCCACTTCGTGTATTTATATAAGCAAAAGCATTTTTCATCACTCAATTTGCATATGTGTCTGCGTGTGTGTGCGCGCGCGCGCGAGTGTGTGTGTTTATGCCTAGTCTTCAACCGACCAAATGTCCAAAGTGGATCGGGTCAAAAATTTCATCACTTTTTTCACTTCTTCCATGTAAGGACTACACACACACACGCACACACACACATACATACATATATATATATATATATATATATATATATATATATATATATATATATATATATATATATATATATATATATTCCGGATCCAAAGGACCTTTTGAACTAGAAACTGAAAGTTCTTGAATACATACTAAAATTCCTCTTAAGCACAAATGAGGCTGGATAAAAAGGTTATTTCACTTACCCCCCCACGATACATTTATAATATCCTTGCTTTTTTTCTCTTCTTCTTCTTCTTCTTCTTCTTCTTCTTCTTCTTCTTCTTCTTCTTCTTCTTCCTTTCTATCACACCCAACGTGTATTTGTTTATTTATTTTTAAGAAATAACATAGCGTTCATTAGTTTTTTAAATAATGTGTTGATAAAAATCGCCTGAGGATACCGTAAGGTTGAAACCAAGGTAGCGGATTACACTGACCTCCTGATTTTTAACATTATTTTATATATATATATATATATATATATATATATATATATATATATATATGTGTGTGTGTGTGTGTGTGTGTGTGTGTGTGTGTGTGTGTGTGTACCTGTTTTAAGGTACAATCATGAGTAAAAATGCACAATATGAGGCATAGAACCTATGGAAATATTTTTTAAAATCATTTCATTCGAAGCAAGGCGATAATGTCACTAAAACGCACGTGGGCTACCGAGAGTGAAAAAAGAAAATAAAGACTTTAGAAGTAGCCGGGAAAGAAACCCTTATCCTTAACAAGAAACAAGGGTTAAAAGGACGGAGAGGAAAAAAAATGAAATTGAATACTCAGGTCAACCCCCGAGCGTCGACAGTCATGCTTGAACGCAATCTTCCGGCCATCTACCTGCGTTCTACCGTCCAAGCACTAGGTCTCTTTATAGGAAATATTTACACTTTACTAAATGGCATGATTATGTTATTATTTTCTCTTCGAGTGACATGGGATAGCCATTTTATTTTCTGTTGCTGTTGGTAATGTGGTTTCTGTTATTTAGTACAGTTATTTGTTTGTGATCATGTAGCGCCAGTCAACAATGTTCAAAGAAGCGCCAATCTAATATGTTCAATCCTCATCCCCTCAAAGCTTTTTTTTAACCATTGATCTGAGAAAACGTTTGAATCCAGCTAACACTTTAGATATTTCTGAAGGGGTTTGCTACTATGTATAACATCTAAGTCTCAATATCTATGTATGTGTATATATTTTTGATGTGTGTGTGTACTGAGCTGTAATTTTCTAAAGAAGTAATAGATTTTAAAAAAAATTAATTAATCCGATAGATTTAAAAAATGTCTAAAATGATAAAATACTGAGGTGTGTTTAGTGGTATATTCAAAAGAAAAATATATTTGTGTATACTTATATGTGTATGTCTGTGTGTGTGATGAAAATACTGAGGTATGAAAAATATATATGTGTATACTTATATGTGTATGTGTGTGTGATAAAAATACTGAGGTATGAAAATACTGAGGTATGAAAAATATATTTGTGAATAATTATATGTGTACGTGTGTGTGTAATAAAAATACTGATGTATGAAAAATATATATTTATACTTATATGTGCATGTGTGTGTGTGTGATAAAAATACTGAGGTATGAAAAATATATTTGTGAATAATTATATGTGAATGTGTGTGTGTGTGTAATAAAAATACTGATGTATGAAAAATATATATGTGTATACTTATATGTGTATGTGTGTGTGTGATAAAAATACTGAGGTATGAAAAATATATTTGTGAATAATTATATGTGTATGTCTGTGTGTGTAATAAAAATACTGACGTATGTGTATAAAATAGGTGTGTGTGATAAAAAAACTGAGGTATGAAAAATATATGTCTATACTTATATGTATGAATCTGAGTATATTGTGTCCATTCTGAGACGTAAGAATTAGTGCATCTCTATATAAATCTATATGTGTGCCTATGTACGTGCATGAAAGATATTGTTTGCATGTGTTCATAAGTCAGTTCGTGTATGAGTGGGTGAATGTGAACGTGTTTATTTGTAAGTATAAATAAGTAACCATTCACGCGTGCACTCACGTGCCATCTCCCTGCCTTCAACTGTCCAAGCACTCGGTGAGCTTTATAGTCTGTGCTTATACTTTGATAAATTGATCTGAGTACTTTTTCTCTCTCTCACTTTCTTTCTTTCTTTTCTTTTCTTTCTTTCTTTTCTTTTCTTTCTTTCTTTCTTTTCTTTTCTTTTCTTTTCGATCTTTTTTTCTTTCTTTTCTGTATATCTGCACTTAACTGAGTAGACGCAGTTAGTAGCACTCACAAGCTTATTCAGGTTTACACTCCCACACTCTCATTAATGATATATTCGGTTACGTGTACCTTTATAAACAACCTCGTTCTCACCCTTCCAGTGTACAAAGATGTGCCTTATAAGTACATTTGGTAAAACCTAAGAAAATATTAGGTTTAGAGTTTTGTATTTCAACCATATTCTTCATAAATATAAAATTTTGCTGCATTTTATTCAAATATATATATGCCATTATTTGCAATAAATCATTGTCACTTATCAGACAGCTTTTCGAAACATTTTGTGTAAAGCTCCGCAAGTTGTCGACCAGGTCTTGAATCTTTGTTTTCAGTAGAGAACGTCTTTCCCTTTGAAAGCGTTTTACATTGATTGAAAAAGGTGCAAAGTGGTTGGTACAAAGACAAGGGAATATGGCGGATGGGAGAGAACAGACCGAATGAGTTCGAAAATGTTCCCACCACCACCACCACCACTGTTGCTGCATGCGGTCTTGCGTTGTCAAAGAGTCGAATGACATTTTTCCTTTTAAGCCATCGTGTAATCCATTGCCGTGCAAAAATTAAGGCGTCTTAGTCTTCTCTAAATTGATTCTAAACTGCTACCTATCATCAGGAGGATACATTCATCATTACAATAGGTTAAAAAAAAAGGAAAATTATTTATGATAAAACCTAGTATAATTCCTCTTTTGAGATTTATTATCTTTCTGTTTTATACAAACACGCGCGCATATATATATATATATATATATATATATATATATATATATATATATATATATATATATATATATATAATCGGTGTCACCCCAAACAAAGCAGTAAAGCCACTGATACATAAGGGGTCACAGGGTGTGGAAGAATTATGAACAGAAGCATTAACAATGGGTAGGAAGAGAAAAGAGTAATCAGAAAAGACAGTCGATTGCAACTGACACTGTATTTAAACTATATATATATATATATATATATATATATATATATATATATATATATATATATATATATATATATATAACATTAGTGGTCAATATATATATATATATATATATATATATATATATATATATGAAATTCCCAAGAGGATAGAATTCAGGTAGTACTCAATGTTCAGGACAGATTTGACGGTCTGATGAATTGGATCGTGATTACGATTCCAATGTAATAAATTATAACCATGGAATATTAGTGTTTGAGTCTTTTAGATTATATATATATATATATATATGTAAGAAAATCGATATCCAATTTTTAAAATGAATTTTGAAAAATTAAAAATCTTTCTTGAAGCATTTATTTTAGTTTGAATTTCAAACTAATAGATTAAATTTAATATTTCCAATGAGGAAAATACGTTTCTCTATTTCAAAACGCATTGAAAATTATTAGAATTAGATTGTGTTTTGGAAACGCTCAAATGGCTGATATTAGCCATATTTACAATTCTCTTAGTACATTTTCTTTGTTAAGAAATCCTTCAAAATAAAATATACTTTTCCGAAACTTTATTCGAGGAAGATAAAATGATTTAAAGTTTAAATAATCTGATTTAAAACAAATATTACTTTTAGTTTAAAATATCGCAGAAAAATATTTTTTACACAGAGTTTAGTATTTTCTTATCAGATGTTGATAAATATCTCGATAGCCATATGTTTGGATTTTTTCTATGGGAGATAAAACTGCAAAAATTACTTGACGAATATAACAGGAGTGATTTTTCATATAATTTTTAAACTACCCACTAATCTTAAAAATTTAGGAAAATATTCTAAGTGATCTAATATTTTATTGAATTTTAAGCATTTTGGCTTTAAAATTACTATAGTTACCGCTCTTATTTTCTGATAATTACGTGTATGGACTTTCGTATTTACAAAAATCGGCAAGTTTATACACACACAGACAAAAAAATTATTTTTAAAATACTAGGTTTCACTGAATTTTAGTAAGCTTTTCTATTTATGATTAGTAAATATAGTTTTCACTTAATATCAATACAAAATTTTAAAAGATTTAAAACTTTATAAATTATTATAGTTAAAGTTTTAAAAAATGTAAACAATTCTAGTCAAAATTCATTATTCATAATTTTTTTAAGACACTGTTGTCCCTAATATATCTTATTCATAAAAGCAATTAAAATCATTTCTAATTAAATAATGTCTTAGTTTTATTACATTTTTTATTTTACAATTCAGAGTAGATTTTCGATAATCGGCAGCCTTTGTTTTACAAAAAAAAGTAAAATGATGATTTAAATTCTCCAAGGACTTCTGCTTGTAACTAATGTAAACATTAAGCACTACAAAAATTAATTTCTTGAATTTTCATAAAATTAAATAACTGAGTGTAACAGATGTAAAAAAAATATATTTTACCAAGACTTTTTAAAAAAGAAACATTTCTAAAATAATTTCATTTATTTGTGCTGAAAGTTTCATTAATATCCAGCAATTATTTGATTTTTGAAAATATTTCCAAATCAATGTCTTTTTCACCGCAAAGCGACCCTAATTTTTTCTATACTAATTTATGGTCACTCGCTGACGCAAGCAAAACAAAATTTAAACTAAATTTTTAAGGTTCTAAAATTTCTTAAAAATTATAATTTAATAATAAAAATTCCTTGTTCTTTTTTCTTAATAACAGCATAAACGTTGTGTGTGTGTGTGTGTGTGTATGTGTGTGTGTGTATGTGTGTGTGCATGCGTATGTGTGTAGAGATAATGTAACGAAGTGGTAAAGTTTATAAACGACGCGTTTCACCGATATCCGTTGGTCTCGGCTTCTTCAGGCCAGAATGAAAAACAAAACTATGTGTAAGGAAAATGCATTAGGAATTTTGAGGATGAGAGGGGCAATAAATTAAATTAAATTGCCTCATAATATTCGACGATCAGAAACCAGAAAGAGTTTGTTTGTTATATATATATATATATATATATATATATATATATATATATATATATATATATATGGAAAGAGAGAGAGAGAGAGCGAGAGCGATTAGAGCAGATTTTTTGTGGTGCATATCACAGCAACCACGCCAAATGATAATTTATTTTGATAATGTAACGTAATCTTTGTCCGGGCAGATAAGAACACGAAAGTAAACCACTCATACGTAACAATGTAGTTTATTCACATCCAGATTTCGCGAATTAATATCGTCGTGAGGGTGTTTGGCTCTGGTGGCTTTCTTCAGATATGGACCTGCGAAGATTCGAAAGACTATCTCTCTTTTCCGTCTCAGGTACAGTGCTTATATCATTTCCTGTCATCCTGTCATCTCACCTTCCAAGTCAACCTTCTGCTGTACCTGTCCCCCCTGGTGCAGTGGTGTGACAGTCAGTACAAGATCTACTATGGTATCTATTAGGCCCAGCTCCGTTCACATTGGGATCACCACAGATAAATTTATTTTACAAAAGTTCCTTGTTGATATTAAATTCGTTTCAGTTCACTGGTATTTCCTGGCATGAATTGCATATCTTTCCTCTTCAGGGCGTAGGCAATCATGGCTCTCTACATAGTCCTTTTGATATAATGGAATATGCATACACCTGAGTTCCCCCTCACTGGAATAGGATTAGCTGGTGTCCGTCATAAATACAGACGGACATGTAGGTACGACAGA
>CAHIKZ030000761.1:142500-265000 GCA_903632075.3 Acanthosepion pharaonis
ACCGTTTCCGACCAATTGTTATTGATCGAGCATCCTTTCTCCTCTTTTCGGGCGTGGTTTACATCGTTCTTGTTTTAAAAAAACAAAATCCAATTTTGCCCTTTTTGCACGTACGAAAAATGACAATCTTGGCTTTTTCTCATCTGGGCTCTGTCAAAACAGCCTGCCGCTAATTAGATGTGACTTCAGGAAAGAATATTGGCGCCATCTGTGAGCTGAGACAATCGTTTTTTTTACCTCTTGTTTTGTCAGACCCGACAGTCAGAAAATCTTAATTATCTACATTGAAAATGTCTCCACTTTATTATCGCGGGTTTCCAATTCTTAACAGGTCAGAATCTGTATACCGTTCCACCGGTCACTCCCTCAACCCAAAAGACACTTTTTTTCTCTGATTAAAAAAATTTCGTTTCTATTGTTCTAAAAAAATTTCCCTTTCTCCGAATTGATAATGAGTCTTTCTACGCAAAAGTCGGTCATGTGCTTCGACCGTTTTTTTTTTATTATCAATACACTCTTATCAAGCATTGTCCCTTCCACTCTCTAAATGACTTTCCCTTCTAAATAACAAATCCCATTGTTCTTTCGAAAATCGGCCAAGATGTTGGCCTAATTACCTTTCTGATACGTGTTTTTTGTTAATGACCGCTTTTTGTATTTCTCGACCTCTCTTTTGCTTTTCTCTTTCTTTCTCTTCTTTTCTTTTAGGATCGTCTAAGTACAACTTAGTGAATTATTTTCAACTCAATTATTTTCCGTTTAAGAAAAATTAACAACCTGTTTAATAAACCGAGTAAAAGAAAAATTAAATCATATTTCTATGAATATTTCTAATAATGCAAGGTGCCACAATCCTCCCCTAACCGATTTGTCATTTACCCGTAAATGACACCTAAACCCAATTACATCATTTAACATGCACCATGCATTTGTCTCATGCAATTCTATTCTACTTTCTAACATGCAAGGGTAATGTTCTTTCCATTTTCTTTTGTTCTACATGCAATGAAATGTTCTTTTCATTTTCTTTTGTTCTACATGCAATGAAATGTTCTTTTCATTTTCTTTTGTTCTACAGGCAATGTAATGTTCTTTTCATTTTCTTCTGTTCTACATGCAATGAAATGTTCTTTTCATTTTCTTCTGTTCTACATGCAATGAAATGTTCTTTTTATTTTCTTTTGTTCTACATGCAATGTAATGTTCTTTTCATTTTCTTCTGTTCTACATGAAATGAAATGTTCTTTTCATTTTCTTTTGTTCTACATGCAATGAAATGTTCTTTTTATTTTCTTTTGTTCTACATGCAATGTAATGTTCTTTTCATTTTTTTTTGTTCTACATGCAAGGTAATGTTCTTTTCATTTTCTTCTGTTCTACATGCAAGGTAATGTGTGCGTGTGTCTGTAGGTGCAGATGTGTTCACTAGGGTTTGTTCTTCTTGGTCAATGTTTTCCTCTCTGCCGTGGGAGGTTTTTCCGCCGCACGTGGTGGTCTCACGCCAGCCTCCTCCATTGGTCTTTCAGCAATTTTTTTGCCAGTCCTGTCTGAGTAAGGAACACTGCTCGGCATCTCCTCTCGAGTTGTTGCATGCTCACTAGACTGTCGTTCGCTAATTTTCTCTTACTCTTAATCTTCCATATTATTACACCCCCGATGGCTATAACTAGGAATGTACCCATTACTATTGACCAACTTATCGCGATCTGCTCATCGTCTTCCCAAGCTACACCTTCGTCTCCCAACGCACTTAACTTATCTCTTAAGTGATCCATATCGATCTTTTCTATTGGCTTCATTAATACTGGCATCTTATTTAAGGTAACATTAGAGAATCTCTTCACTATCGGCTCCCATAATTCTGTACAATTGACTAAGCCTCTACCAATCATCTCTATGAGTGAATCTTTTTCTTCATACCTTTCTTCCATCTGGTAATAGGGGGCAAGGAGATGGACACCCCAACCGCCGAACATCCCATGGGTAGCGTCACCAGGGATAACGGTGGCCTTATTCTTAATGTCCTTGTGGACTCTCCCCACATACCCTAGACAGGCTGATATGTTTCTGTGTGGCTACTGCCCACACCCCGTCTGAAACACTGATAGCTTATGGTAATGCCGAGTTTGTTAATACCTCTACTTGGCAGATTCTTTTGATTCCTTCCCCCCTCCCTTCAAACAACTCCAGTATGCACAGTCTGCGGTTACCAGTTTTATAGATAGGGCTCAACGAGGTACAGGTCCCCAGGGTATCATCTCTACACCTTCTAGCTTCTTCAGCTGATAGCAACATGAATTTCGTTCTCCCCGAATTTAATGCTATGTAGTCTGCTTCCACCTTCAGCCTTGCTATCATTCCCAACCCTTGATGTCTTCTTGGGTAGGGAATGGGTAAGTTTATAACCTGGTATATCTCGAATATACTCTCGCTATCTAGTAACGGGACAGATATCACTACCAATAATCGCCTATTTTCTAACAAGGTCACACATCCAAGGGCATTATAGTACTTCCACAATTCTTTTTAGTGGGGTCCACTGGTAGCCTTAAATGGCGGGGTAATTCGGCCTGTATGCCAAGTAGTGCTTCCTTTAGGTGACCCGGGTTTACTATACTTGGGGAGAGGTGTCCTAATGACAGCATGTCTAATTGTGCTCACGTGTTCCAGCAAGGTCGTCAACGACTGACTAGTTTGTCGTACTTTATTCGTAATCGTCATTAGCTGGAAATATTTTTGCATGAATCCGCTTATTTCCTGTAATTCAACCATTAAAGTTTCTGTATTATTAATTACCTCTTGTCTCAATTTCGCCAGGTTGTCTATTAACCAATTGATTCTGGCTCTATTTTTGGATACTTCTAACCTTGTCACATTTAATATCGTCACTCTCTCTTGCCACCTGGGCAAGCGTCCTCTGGTTTACTTCCACTTGTCCCAGTTTCCTTCTTATGAATTTAACGTCATCTTCAGTTACTGTTCCAAACAAGACACTCAATGCTTTTCCCACAATCGGAAGTACGGATCTCCGTTCCCGCGTCTGCAGTAACTCTATTCCTGCAGGTAGTTTTGCATGTCTTTCCATTGAGCCTCTATCATAGTGGCTTCTGATTCTAGGGAGTGCAATAAACTAAGATACCCTTTGTGCTTGGGATAATCTTGTCCTACTTTCAATCGGGCTGCATCCAGCTGCGTCAGCTCGTTTCCTAACTTATCTAATAGCGACTCATACGGGTTCAAATCTATCACGAATGTGACCAACCACTTAGACCTGGTTATTATTACTTGGCTCGTTTTTTAAAAAATGGTGTTTCGGCTGCGTTTCCCGGCTTCCGCCATCGTCACCACCAGCGTGGCTATCGACATCATCGTCATCACCAACCCTTTCATCTTGATCATTCCTGAAAGGTAACAAATTCTCTTGTTGTTATTCTTCACAATCACTTAGTCTCGCTCGACTCATCACTCAATCATTTCATAACCTTTTTCTAAGTTCGGCTCTTCCCTCCCCTAACTAACCTCTAGCAGACAGAATGGTCCGGTCAGGTGTGCGTGGCGCTCACTCTAAAGGTCGTACTTCATGACACCACTGGTGATCAATCAACAATGCCAATGATCTTCTTCCGTCCCTTGTGAGGTGCAGCCCGCGACTCCATCCCCCCCACTCACATCTACCATAGTCAGCCAATAGGATTTTGGATGAGCCAGTGTCGTTATCTGTCGACACTAAATGCTTCTATTCTGCACAGCCCTTTTGTTCTACTGAGATTTGGGGTTCTTCTCCCTCCCTGATCTCATCTTCCGAGGTGATTCCTGCTCAACCTCCACCCTTCCTTCTGTGTTTAACTCCCGTCCAGGAGGTTTTTTGTCCTCTTCTTCATCCTCTGATTCTTCTTTCTGTTTAGAGTCTTCACCTTGAATGTCTTCAATACCTCTCGACTCTATGTCTAAACTTCTCCTGTTCCTTATCCTTTCCTTAAGCTGGGAAAGGGGTATTTCGATCCTCCTCCTCCCACTCGCTGGGTCCTTCGTCCTGTTCAGGGTGTCTCTTTTTAGAGCCTTCGACTGCTTGATTGGACCTCTTCGTCTTTTTTTCTTCCTTTTCTTCGGACATGGGGTGTGATGGCGATCTCACGGGGTCTTCTCTGCACTGACTCAGTCGACGACTGAACATCGCTAATCCCCGCTGAGGGTTCCAACTCTGTCACTCGGACTGCTTCGTTTATCTGGTCAAGTCGACCTATCTCCTCATCTTCTTCGGAGTCTTCCTCCGTCTCCATTCCTTCCGGTTCAACCAGAGTTACCTTCCTTTTCCTTGTCTTCTTAGGCCTCGGCTCGCTCATTTCCAGGTTAGCTATTTCAGCCCTCTTCAGATCATTGGCATGAACCCTCCTCGCTCGTCCTGCCACTTGATCCCATATTACATATGATACTGGGCCCGTCTGCTCCACTATCCGGTAGTACGGTTCCCATCTCTGGTCCAGTTTTCCTTCTCTCTGGTGGATTTTATAGTAGACAGGGTCTCCAACCTTCAATTCTACCACCTTTCTTTCAGCATTCACCCTCTCATTTCTTTTCTTCTGGGCCCTCTTTATTCTTCTTCTGGCCTGTACGAATATCTTATGTTGCTGTTCCAGCAATAGTTGATGATGATCTTCTCCCATATACCTTCTTCGGGGCTTCAGTAGGTTATCTACAGGCAGGACCACGTCTCTGCCAAACAACAAAAAAATAAGGAGAAAATCTGGAGGTTTCGTTTATCGTAAACCTCACGGCCGCCAGAGCCTGCGTCAAATACAAGTCCCAATTTCCAATGTTTTCTCTGACCAACTTGGCTAATACATCTCCCAAGGTTCTATGAAACCTTTCCACTTTAGCATTTCCCTGGGGGTGATATGGGGATGTTTTTATGTGCTCTACATTCAAACCTGTCAAAACTTCTCTCATGATGCTGTTCACATTCTCCGTGCCATTATCTGTTACCAATTGCACAGGGGCACCATACCTAGGGAAGATTTCACTTATTATCAACCCGGCCACAGTTCTGGCCTTCTTTGTCTGGTACTGCAAATGCTTCAGGCCAATTTGTTAGCCAATCGACAAAAACTCACTATATAGTTGTTTCCTTGTGCAGTTTCCCCATATGGTCCTGATACATCCATACTCACTTTCTCGAAGGGGAAGTTTGGTACGTCTGTTTCCTCCAAGGGTGCCATTTCCTGCCTTCTGCTCTGCGACTGGCACACTACACAACTTCGAACATAGTTAGTGACTTCTCCGTACAGTTTGGGCCAATAGTACTTTCTTCCTATGAGATCACATGTCCTATCAATTCCCATGTGACCCAACCTTTCGTGGCACTGTTCCAATATCTCTGGTCTTAAACTTTTGGGCACATACAACTTGGGTTTGACTTCTTCATCCCTTCCTGAGAGATAATACAGCCTTTCCTCTATTATGGCATACTTGGTGGTCTCTCCTGCCTTTACCTTTCTCTCAGAGCAGCTATTTCACTGTCTGCTTGCTCCTTTTCAATTCCTTCTGTCCAGTAGGGATCGGTTATTATCTGGGCGTCCGTCTTCTTCGTCCGATTCTAATATAGGGCGATCTTTTAGCTTATTAGAGTTAATTACTCCTATTCTATAGGCTTTATCATCTACTCCCTGTTCTACCTTTACAGATCTTTCTTTTACAGATTCTTTCTTCCAGTTGCTTTCGGTATTCTTGAGAGTAAATCTGCACTGTTGTTTTATTTTCCTCTGCCTGCAAATACTGCTTATGTGGTCTGTCTTTATAGTGGTAGACCCACCATTTAAAACTTAGTCCAGTTTTGCCCATGTTGAATTTGTCTTGAGAGCTTATTATTTGTCCACACTGGCCTTCAATATCAGGACACTGCAGAGGCCTTACACACTGGTCTGTCTTTATAGTGATACGGTCGTCAACTGTTCCTTAGCGAATCAAATGCTCATTTAAATAGCGTAGTCCTTGAAAATGCCGGGACGAAGCGCCGGTAGTAGCCTATTTTGGCCTCACTGTCTTAGGCTCTGGAGACCTTTACCTTATCCATGTCAGGTTTAATACCGTCTCCGTTTATGACGAAGCCTAAATACCTAGTTTCTTCCTCAGAAACTGACACTTTGACAATTTCAATTTTAATCCGTGTTTCCTCAACCTTCCCAACACCTGTGAAAATAGCATCTAAATCGTATCCTCCTAACACTATTGACATTAGCTGTTGGAAGACTCCCGGGGCTCTAAACCGAATGGCATCACTCTGAACTCTATTACCTGGCCACGCCAACGGCTTCGAAATAGAATTCTACACAGAAACGGTGGCCGCCCTACTATACTATTGGGAACTAGATGAATTATCATAGCTTGTAAATTCATCTTTCAAATCCCAGCCACCAACATTTCCTCTATTGTGTCTCATCTGAGAGGGGTCTTTTTATGTATAGGTGTTCGGAGGGTTTTAATTTATAGTCTCCGGTGTCGATTTTCATTTCGACTGTGTGGGTCTGACCCTATGCCTGGGCCACCACATCTCGATTGTTCCTTAACAGACCCCTTATCTGGATCCGGTGCTAATATATCCTCATCTAAGATTCCTTTTGTTTGCTCTACTAGCTTCCTTCGTTTCCTCCTCGAATCTCACCCGATTCAGAGTTCGTAGGGGAAGCGCTCTCCCTATCTTCTCCCTCTCCTAACCTTTATAGTCTTTTGGGCCTGGTTCACCATCATTATGGCACCAACTCGGCTGCCTCCACTACCGTTTCGCACAGGGTTACCTCGCTATCTTCTAGGCCCTTTCCGTCTACAGGGACCAACTGCAGAGGTCCTCTCCGTACCTTTTTTCTGACATTAGCCTACCCACTCCACCACTATGGTTATCTCTTCCACTGGGCATCAATGGCGTGTTCACCATAGGATTAAACTCGATCTGGGCTTGCCTCTGTACACAGGAGGTACGTAAAATTTTGGTGCTTTTCACCCTCCCAATCACCGGGAGCCTCACCATCCCTTTTATCTCAGGGGGCCCCATCTGCTTGGTGATCTCTATGTCGTCAACTCCGTTTCCTTTATGTTTCCTCTCTCATCAATGACAAATGCTCCTGTGACAGTCATCTCTGTCCATCTCTGCTCTACAGGATAGTTCTTTTGAACGTTAGAAGAAGAGAACGTAGCTTTCTTCTTCCTGGGTCCCCACCTTTGGGTTAACTAGCGGTAATAAATCACCTTCATTTTTTTCATGAAAATGCGCCCCTGGACTGGGCGACCCGCCGGACCTCTCCCGGTCTCCCATGGCCGTTTTTAAAATACAGTTTCTTTTCAGGTGTCCTGGCCTATGCAAAAACCTTCTTGTTGGACAGCTTTGCCCGACCCACATGTCCAACATTTTGCCTTTCTTTTTAACTGTTGGTTGGTCTATCCTCGGGGGTGTCTCTCCTGACCTTTTAACTGGGGTCCTCTTAATTCTGGGGTTATTTCAGGTTCTTCCCTCTTGGCATTTCCTCTCATGACCTTTCTTAACCTTTTTTATCCTCAGCCTTCTTTGTTAATATCGGTGGGGCACCTTCCTCAGCCTGGCACCACTTGGGTGTCCTTTTTACCACACCTGGTGCATCTGTCCTGACCGTACCCACAGGTCCAGCGTTTATCGACCCGGCGTGGGCTTATAAAAAGCCATGCCTGGTCGACCATGCCCTTCTATTGGGGTCCTCCTCCCATAATTCTGCCGATCCACCTCTTCCTTAACCCTCTGATTCCACGGGGAAGCCTCCTGACTTGGTATCTGACTTCACTTTATTGGCCAGCTCTATCGCTGCCGACAGTTGAGCGGTCCTTTTTAATACGTCGTGACGAACACGTTCGTCGCTCAGCGCCCTTACAGGTCCAACAGTTGGGCCTGTATTGAAATCGGGGAAAAAAAATCGGGCCCCTAATTCTCGGGGGTTTCATCCACTGTGTCAGATTAAAAAGGGCCCTCATGGCCTCTATGGCCCGAAAATCTTTGGTTAAGTCTTTTATTTCTTCGTTCTAAATACGAACTCAGATGGCATCGTAAAATACAGGGTTTCTTGGTCCGAAAGCTCGTAGATGGTATCCTCGAGGATTGCCAAGTTTTAAACTATTGATCAAATTGGGACCCTCGGTCCACCCAACAACTTCCTTTAAATCCACTGACGACCCCGCCCTACTTCCTCTTCACCCCCACTGCTCTATGAATCATAGTCAGACATGTCTACAGAGAAACAGTCCAGCAACAATCGAGGTTGGGAAATAAAATAAGGTGTCCTACCTTACAGACGATTCTGTTCTTTCTTTTCCTTTGGTCCCGGGTCGTTCTGAGTTCTGTCTGAATTTTCAGCAACGGCGGTCGATCGGTCTTCTCAGGGTTGAAATCCCTCGGTCACTGCACCACTTGTGACGTGGTTGTAGGGTTGATCCGTTGGTCACGGCACCACATGTGAAACAGGGTTGATCCTGGTCACGGCACCACATGTGACACACCTGGCCCAGGTCGAATCCCTTGGTTACGGCGCCAACTGTGACGTCTCTCCTCCTGGTCGCTCCTCCTGGTTCCAAGCGTGCCGCTCCAACCCCTTGGTTGGATGATCACCAGCCTCGCCTTTCCCAACTCGCTTCCAATACCTGGTTACTGAAGCAACTGTATTGATCTCCGGTCTGTCTACCCACGTTGTGTTTAGATCTTAGACAGACGGGACCAGCAGGATTGGGGCCGATACAAGTTGAGTCCGACGGGGGGTGGCAAAACACAAGTAAAAAAAAAAAAACTCACGAGACAAAAATTACTGATAAAAAAGGGTGACAACCTTTTTTATATCTAATGTCCGTTACATAAAGAAAAAAATTGTTCTTATTTCCCGACCCACTCTGGACTATGGCACAAGCTTCTATCACACAAACCTAAAGATTTTGAATTGCCTACTCTTTAGAATTGTGTATGTCGGAGTGTGGTTGGTTTAGTTCGACACAGGGGCTAATTTCTATCGATCATTCGCAGTTGATTCCTCTTCGACTTGAGTTGTATTTCTTCTTCTTCGTCGACTTAGATAGAACTTCTCTTGTCTTCGACTTGGGCTGGATCTTCTCTGCGGCTTTCGAGTAATCTTCTTCTTCGTCTACTTGGGCTGGAAGTTCTCTTGTCTTCGACTTGGGTGGAAAAGGATTTCTTGTTTCGACTTGGGTGGAAGGATTTCTTGCCGCAACTCAGCCGCTACTCTCTGTCGTCGAGGTGATCTTCTTCTCGCTGCCGTCCGGGGCTGAACTCTGCCGTAACTCTGCCAAAATGCAATCTCCTTCTTATCAAGTTCTCTTGTCTTCGACTTGGGCAATGGCCTGATGCCCGCGTTCAGGCTCTATCCCTGCCCGCGGGTCCAACTCAGAGGGACCGGGGTGGGTCTCAACTCAACTGATTTCTGTCGACTGGGGTCCCTCCGCCTTTTATTGACGGGATGCCCGCGTTGGCTCTATCCTGGCAGCTGCAACTCAGGGCTTTCTCGATAATTCCAATAGCCGCATTAATTCTGTTTCCCCATTATCGCTAATTGTTTTCCCCCCTACTTCCTCACAGTGCCTTTGGTGGGGAGGCGTACACCCAGGTCCTCGTATGTCAGGTGACCGCTTCCGACCAATGATTCCTGATCGAGCATTTCTCCTCCTCTCTCCCGTATGCCACGTGACCGTTTCCGACCAATTGTTATTGATCGGGCATCCTTTCTCCTCTTTTCGGGCGTGGTTTACATCGTTCTTGTTTTAAAAAACAAATCCAAGACGAAAAATGACAATCTTGGTTTTTCTCACCTGGGCTCTGTCAAAACAGCCTGCCGCTAATTAGATTGACTTCAGGAAAGAATTTGGCGCCATCTGAGCTGAGACAATCGTTTTTTCACCTCTTGTTTTTGTCAACCGAAGTCAGAAAATCTTAATTATCTACATTGAAAATGTCTCCACTTTATTATCGCGGGTTTCCAATTCTTAACAGGTCAGAAAATACCGTTCCAACTCCCCTCAACCCAAAAGACACTTTTCTCTGATTAAAAAAATTTCGTTTCTATTGTTCTAAAAAATTTTCCCTTTCTCCGAATTGATAAACCCACGCAAAAAGTCGGTCAATTTCGACCGATTTTTTTTATTATTTCTTATCCATTGTCCCTTCCACTCTCTAAATGACTTTCCCTTCTAAATAACAAATCCCATTGTTCTTTCGAAAATCGGCCAAGATGTTGGCCTAATTAACTTGATACGTGTTTTTGTTAATGAAATTTCTCGACCTCTCTCTTTTGCTTTTTCTCTTTCTTTCTCTTCTTTTTCTTTTAGGATCGTCTAAGTACAACTTAGTGAATTATTTTCAACTCAATTATTTTCCGTTTTAAGAAAAATTAACAACCTGTTTAATAAACCGAGTAAAAGATAAATTAAATCATATTTCTATGAATATTTCTAATAATAAACATATAATAAATATAATATATATATATATATATATTTGACAAATTGAATCGATTGATAAGAAAAAGATTGATACATGTGTGTTAGGAAGTACAATAATAAAATGAGAGTTGTTAATACTATTCATAATCTTAATATATATATGTGTGGAGTCCTATATGTGTGTGAATGTGTAAAAGATAGATTTATAAAACTACCTCCTAGGGGGTTGTGGAGAGAAAATTGCGAAAAAAATGCAAAAATAGGCAACGATAAAAGACAAAGACAAGGGAAGTTGCGAAAATAAATAAATATCTGTCAGAGTTGCAAACGAAACCCAGAAAGGACAATTTGCTATTTCATCCGTACACAATGAATTCAATAAATTATCAGAATCATTAACTTGATATGGAAATGTTATGATCAAATAAAAAAAACGCAAATAACTACAACTTACAAGTAAAATTTTGACATTGAATCGATTGTAAGTTGATACACTGTGTGTTAGGAAGTACAATAATAAAATGAGAGTTGTTAATACTATTCATAATCTTAACACCTCCTATAACTGTATGCGTAAAGAAAACTATCCTTTGGATGGTGATTAATGCAGAATGTTATATACTAATCCACTGTGAATGCAGATTATGGCCCCTGATCTGCCGTGTATTGGAGTTACTGAGAAAACTTGAAAGCAATAGATGAATGCAGATGAATTCTTGTGGTTAAGTGGAAATTTATGAAAATGGTATTTGATTGTAAAGAAGCAAAAATATGTAATTCATGCTTTGAAGAGAAATATTTTCGCGTTCCTTGATGAGAGATTATCGAATAAAAGATCTGAAGTGGTCTTTAATCACAGGTGTGAAAATAAATTTCACGTGTGCCACCTGCCCACTGACTGATGAATGGTATCAGATAGAAATAAAACAGACCACAATTTTGGTTTAAAAATGCTAACATAATAAAAGAATAAAATAAAAACACAACCATTATGAAGGAAATAACTGGAAATAATAGTAATAAATAATCAGTATAGAATAAATTTCCAACAGATACGTGTCTTCATGTCGCCCATATTTTTAAGATCAATGCTTAAAAATGTAAGAACCAAATATTTGCTAACGATGTTTTCCTATTATGACACATTAGCTTCCAACATTCTTCCTAATTATTATATAATTAAAATGCACTAAGCTACCACATTTTTAATACATATTTAAATTACGCTAACATTTAAATAAACGCACATACACACAGAAATTCTATGAGGTATACATATGACAAAAATGATACATCCGTACACACACTAACGCTATAAAATAAAATCGTGACGTCTATACAACCAATTAAAACACAATATAGAATTTAAAAATCGAAACAACGTATTACCCAACTTCTAACGAAGCAAAATAAATTGTGAAACGTTAAATTTATAAAGATTTTCCTCTTGTTTAATCATTATGTCGGATTTATTCCATATTTTCAACCCATCATTAATACGTGTGGATCGATATTTGTAGATGAACAACAAAACAGGCTTCCTAATTCAATTTCCTGATAATGACATCTCAGCTTGAAACTTTTAGTTATAATTTGAATTTGTTTTAGAATTAGACATACACAGACGCGCACACACAAACATGCGCAAGCTTTCTCAAACACACACATACACACACAAACGCACATACAAACACACACTCACACACACACACATATATATATATATATATTTATATATATGTGTGTGTGTGTGCGTGTTGTCACATGTGAAAATGTTGCATCATCGTTAATGATTACCGCTCCATATTCTGTCACAGCTTGTAATGCTCGTCCCTAACATGTCCTTAACGAATGACAGGATGTTAATAAGGACACTTAAATCGGTCGAACGTGTCCTCCTCGGCTAATCAGAAAATGAAATGTTGAGAATTGGGTGTCGCAACTCAATCACCTCAGTACAGTATTTTTAATCACATGACAAAGTAACATTTACGTCTTTTAAAAATACTCTGTGCAGTTAGATTTTTTTAAAATAAAATTTAAAAAAAATCTTATAAAGAAATAGCCCTTTGAACTTACTAATGGTTCGAGGCAAATTAGCTCAGTCTGTCACAAAGTTAAATTGAATTGTGGCTACATGAAGACTTTGTTGCGTCAGTTTTTCAAATGGAAATGGCCTGATTTGGAAATCATTTTTAATTGAATTTGAAAAATCACCACTAGAGTCGATTACAAATGTGCCAAAGACTTAAGTTGTTAAATCTGAAAGTAAAAGAAAAAAACCACGCGGTATACCTGAAGGGTTGTAGTGAGATCCCAATAAAATTATTTGCATTGTTCCCAGTCTATAACTGTTCCTCCCCTGTCGTGTTTGATATTCTTTTTCGTACAGGAAGCATTCGGCATCTATTGGCTGAGCATTTAATTATTGTCGGTTTAAATTTATTATTTTTCTTGTAAAACACTTTTTCAGGAAAATAGCTTTTTATCAATTCCACTGTTATAATTCTTTCTAGCATTGATGGAAGTTTCCCTCCTAACCATTTGTTTAAGGTAGTGTGGAAATCCAACACTTTAATTAAATCATTGGGTTCTCTTCTCGCAACAAGTGATACCTGTTTTGTTGTTGCTGTTACTGTTGGAAACATGTAAATGTTGTGGTGCTTATTATTTGCTAAATTTCTTTCTGATTTTATAGCACCAGTCTAAAAGATCTGATGAAGTATTTTCTTATTTAAGGTTTAAATCCATTCACTTTTAATCATTAATAACAATAATTAACGATATTGCACAGACGTTAAATTCCAATAAAATTGTTTGCATAGTTCCCAGTTTATAGTTGTTTCTCCCCTGTCGTGCCTGATTTTGTTTCCTTTTGAGTCTGCTTATTGCATTAGTTTATCATTTGTTTTTTTGTCACGTGTTTTTTTTATTTTCTGTAAAGACTCCAGTTACTCTTTCTCCTGGGTTTTGTCTGGTTTCACTTTGATGTAATTATCTCTTGTGTATTTTTCTGTGCTTCCGCGTGAAGACATCCGGTTTATCTTTAGAGACGACCTCTGCGTATTATAGAAATCAGCATAATGCTAGTCAAATGGGATCGGTTATATTTCGTATTTATGCGTGGATCTAGACTTCTAATTAAAATGAACTATTGCTACTATTGTGCAACGAGAGGCCTCATTTATAATGTTATTACTATGTAACAATATTATTAATTTATAAATACATTATAGACGGTATGAATAATACTATTATCTAATACTTATGCGTGGATCTAGACTTCTATTAATATTTTCTTAAGGTAGTAGTATCTGTTATTTGTATCTATTATTATCTAATGCTATTTGTACTACTATTATCTAATACTTACGTGTGAATCTAGACTTCTACTAATATTTTTATAGGGCAGTAGTATTTGTTCACTCCGCTTCTTGGCACTCCGGCTGAAAATCAGTCAAATATCTGAGTGCTTTTTGAAAACTCTTACATATACACACTGACAGGGTCAAACCCAATATATATATATATATATATATATATATATATAGGGTGTTCCAATAATTTGGATCGATTTTAAATGTGAGTTTAAAAGTTTAAGCGTCTAATGATTTTTTTCTTTTACTTTCAGATTTAACAACTTAAGTCTTTGGCAATTTCAACCATGGAAAGATTAACAAACAATGTGTTAAAGTTATCGAAGCCTATTACAAAAATGGACATTCAAATTTATAAATATACGGTCCAATGTTTTCGCTAGCAAAAAATGCACACCAAACAGTGACCTTTTGTGGATGCAGTGGCTTTTCAACAATCTTCCTTAGATTTTCATCAGCCCAAATACGACAATTCTGCTTATTAACGAATCAACCAAGATGAAAATGGGCTTCATCACTAAAGAGGATTTTTTTGCGAAAAATCTTCATCGGCTTCTCTTTGCCCGTGCACCCAATTGATTGATATCTGCGAAATTTATGTCATGTAAAATTACAAGGCGAATACAACGTAAACGCCTTTTAATATCATTTTTTTTACCTAGTAAACTTACGTATTTGAAAGTTTTTTAAGTATTCTAATATTTTATTCAATTTTAGATACTTTGGCTTTTTAGTCGTGATGCCAGCCAGGTCAGGACAGATAATATTGCCGATTCTTCTTTCGTTTTTGTCAATAATCTCGGCACATATTGCAGAAGCATCAGACCAGGTATCGAATGGTAGATTTATAAATGTGTAAGATAGATTCTGACGAGAAAAACTCTCTATCCAGACACAGTGAACCAATCTTCCAAGTAGTAGATCTAGTAGTTAATTCAATATAATCGTTTCACTTTATGTCAGGGGAAAACGTGAGCCTAATATGGCGCAAAGAGTTACTCACAGGGAGGTTAGCATCAGCTATGTTGCTGGAAGGCAGAAAAAGTTTTCTGTAGTGAAGAATTGAAAGCAGTTTTGTTTTGACAGTGTCAAGCCATTCCTTGCCCTAGTTAACTACTGATTTAAGGTAAGCTGCCAGTTTTATAGGGCCTGTTTGACTCGTTAGTAAGACTGGAGCAAATACATCATCATAAATACCAAGTTGGGAACTATTGACAAGGAAAATAATTTTTGATGGAAGTGGGAAACAACGTAGATGCAAGCATTGGGGACCCACGAATTAATGTAAAATGATCTAGAAGTGTGTCTGTTTAAGACGACCCTCATTACCCGATTTGTTAAAATCGATTGGATTACGCTAAATATTCCTCAAGTGACATCGTAACCCTTGAGCGTTTGAAGAAGGCCAGCATGCCAAATCCTGCCGAACATCTTCGAGATGTCTAAAGCCACAGTCCAAGTTGTTTTTATCTAAAGCCTGATAGAAAAATTCAGTAATAACTATTAACACATCGGCGGTAGACAGGAACAAACGAAACCACACTATTTACCCGAAAGAAAGTCATGTGAAGTGAGATGCATATCCCGTTCGGCATTGATTAGAGTTTCTAGTACTTTACCAAAACGGGATAAAAGATTAATAGCGCGATAATTTTAGGCGTCAGAAGGTTCACCAGTGTTCTTAAAGTAAGGAACTAGAGAGGGAGATTTCCAACAAGCTGGAAAGCAAGAAGCAGCAAAGCATTCATTGTGGCTTGGAGGGAACAGGAACCAGTTCAGGACCATATTTCCTTGTGACAATTGCAGGGATATCGTCGAATCCTCAAGCGTTGTCGGGGTCTAGTTTAGAGATGATAGCAGAAATAATGGAAGGAGTTATGTGGGTATCACTCTGTAGAGATTCCGTTCTTAGGGAAAGTCAGGCAAAGATAACCCTGATGAATCAAGTTTGGATTTGGTAGAGAATTTCTGAGCAAAGCTTTTTGCTTTATCTGCAGTAGATGAGAATATTTCAAACTGATTGAAGAGAGGAGGGTCTGATGATTTACTCTTGTTCATCACACTGTTTCAGAACCGTCAGTAGTCTATAGAACCAAACTTGTGAGAGTCTATACGGTGTCTCATTCTATCAGCGAATAGCGACTTTACCTCTTTGAGGACACACACTTACACTCATTATAAGTGAATACAATGAGGCCTATGTTAGAATCGAACCTTTCACTTAGACGCGAGACCGGGGAGGAGTTAAGGAAGAAATCAAGTAGAGAAGTGGGTCCTTCAGAATTACTAGGGAAACGATTAGTAGAAATCTACTATTTGACTGAAAGATTAAGCAATTGAGAAATTCAAATTGATGAAGCCACTTGGCATGATGAGCATTGAATACGAAGATATTTGCAGACGTGAGGGCCTTTGCAGACGTGAGGGCCTTTGCAGACGTGAGGGCCTTACCTCTATTATCAGAAATCCTGTCTACTAAGCAACAGCCCTGAAAGGAAGGACAACCATAAAGGAAGAAACGATAATTTAATAGTGAAAATCGGAATCCGAAGACTCAAGAGACGGTTACATTATCATTGAGATGTTCATGAACATAGGCACCATGGCCATGCGTGTAGATACTAGAGTTTTTTGGAAAGATAGCCAGGAACAGACAATTTAGTGGTAGGGATTGAAGACTTTGCATTAGTTTTACAGAGAGCTAGGATGTTTGGAGAACGTTCCAAGAGAAAAGATTCTGCAATGCAGAAATTGGTACCACGAATGTTAGGGATAAAAAGGTTGAAGGGTTTAGATGTTTTTTCTTTTCTGCAAGATTGTTTGGTTATTATTTTGTTTAATTGTTTTGGTCATGATATAATTTTAAGGAGGAAAAAGCCAACAATAATAGTAGCTGCCAGTCATCGAAGGCAACATGTGTTGTTTGGAAATTGACACAGACTGCAGCATTGTGTGGTCACAGAGTTGCCCACCGGAAATGCCTGCAGAGATACCTATCCATGCGCGATATAGCACTGCAAGGTCCCTGATATTATGCAACTGTTTATCAGAGGAACTTTTCTAAGCGCTACCTAAGCGTTCGGGCACCTTACTACCAGTCAGATTCAGCAACCAAAAAAGTAGCAACCTGATAGCCTCAGTATGAAGAGTCATAGCCTCCAGCCAGTTATATAAACAAAATGTCATGACAGCCATCTTTACTAAGAAGAGGGAACCAGAGACCCCATCCTAAACAGGAGACAAGAGATAAACCCCTCTATGCATGTTTAAAAGAAAATAATAAAATAAAATATAAAAACAAACAAAAAATAAACAAATAAATATAAAAATAAATAAGATAAATAAATAAATACATAAATTAATAGATGAGAAAATAAAATCTCGATGCCATGATGAAGATGTTAGTTATAACATAATGTGCAATTCAAATATGGTTTGTTTTGTTTTACGGCATATCAACCTCATTGTGTCATTTAATGCCGGCAAATTTTTGTCAAAAATCTATTTCTGTTAATATTTTTTTCCTACAAAATGTATAGCTGGTAATATTATTTTTTCAAAAACGTATAGCTGGTAATATTATTTTTTCAAAAACGTATAGCTGATAATATTATTTTTTCAAAAACGTATTGCTGGCAATAGTTTTTTTTCAAAAACGTATTGATGGTAATAGTTTTTTTTCTTCAAAAACGTATTGCTGGTAATATTTTATAATGCTTTTTACGTCAGTTAACTATTTGCCCATAGCTGGGACGCTAACAGGTGCTACCACCCTGGGTCAGGGTGGACCTGGGAACATCAGCAATTAAGAGGTGGTTCCACGCTTCTCAAAACCTCTTGATCAGAGGCCTTGCTGTTGGACGTAGTTTATCGCCTTACCCTGGACGCGGATGTAGTTTATCGTCATACCCAGGTCGGACAATGTAAATATATCGTACTGAAGTAAGAATAGTTACCTGACTATGTAGCCGTCATTTCCTAACTAATGATTAAGTTTTATCTTTGGAAGTTCTGTTGTCTCGTAGCAAAAATAAAAAAAAAAGGTCAACACTTTTATCCATATGGTGCTACGTAATAATTATTTTTAACGAGCAGTAGACGCGTGTCTAACGACGACGAGCCAAATGGTGGAAGACAAAAGGCTATTTTGTTCAGTTAAGAACACTCTTAGACATGGTGTCTAAGAATTGGTGCAGAAAACCTCAACGACGAAATTCAGCAAGGCTCACCCAATATTGGTTGAAGCATGATTTTCTTTTTTTCTGTTGGAGTATGACACATACCTTAGGTAGTTAAGGTAGTATGATATTAATAAATAGATGGTTTTGATGTGATAGCTGAACAAAATATCCAAGAAAAAGAAGCAAACTTACTCGGATAGCTTATCACACATTAAGTTTTCGTTATGAGTGTAACAGGTTGTCCACTAATTTCGTTTGAGCGAAATTGTAAAGCCATCCGTTCCTTAAATAGACTTTCGTACACAGCTGTAGCCATTATCACTAGGAATGTTGCATGTCTTTTTCTTTTTCTCACTGGGGATCCGCTTCTGAAAAACCTTCCTATAATAGAATGCCATTTTATTTTTAATGCGTCAAAGTGTTGTGTTCTTTACGGTAAAATTTAATTAATATCAAATGACTATGCGTTAATCTCTCTGTAGATCCAGATCCAGACTTCTTTCCTGATTTCATGTTCTCGGTTTTATCTGGACCATTCCAATTTGTCCCGTTGAGCATCTCACATCGCACGACCTTCTTTCAGGCAAGCAAATTGGCTTTCGTTTCCACAGGTCAACTGATTATTTATGAACGATTATTGCTGAAAAATCTCTCAAGTTTTAAAGAAGAATGGTGAAACTCGGGCTGTTGCTTTGGATATCTCGAAAGCGCTCGACAGGGTTTGGCAAACTGGTTTTCTTTACAAGCTGAACGGTTATGGTATTTTTGGACGAATTTTGAAACTGATTCAATTTTTCTCATCAAATCGCGAAATGAAAGTTGTCCTGAACGGCCACTTTTCTAGATCTATTTGTACTAATGCAGGTTTCCCCCCAGGGATCTATTCTTGGACAGGTTTCCATCAAGGAACTTCCTGGTGACATTAGTTCTATACTATAACTATAGCCCAACAATGTTCTCCTGTCTGAAGAGTAAATGTGATCAGTTTGATAAGGCCAAATTGGCACCTGATCTCAAAAATAACCTACAATCTGGAATGGTTTGGTAATTTTAACGCCTCCAAAACGAAATTTCTATCTATTAATCATCTAAGAGAACTTATATATATATAGTGAAATGAATAGAATTAGTATTGTTCCCCTAATACAATGATCAAGAAACATTTAATCAGCATGCCTGATGTTCATCTCCAGGAGAATGACTCGTTGCACCTCCTCGGACTAAAATTCTCTGCTGAGATGAAGTGGAAAGATTATATTGAATCAGTTGATAGGGTGCTGCTAAAAAAGTTCATTCATGAATAGAGTTAGTATAGTGAAATAAATAGAATTAGTTTTGTGAAATGACTTAGTATAGTGAAATGACTTAGTATAGTGAAATGAATAATACTAGTATAGTGAAATAAATTAATATAATGAAATGAATAGAATTAGTATTGTGAAATGAATTAGTATAGTGAAATGGCATACAAAAATTAGTTGTGCCATCCCCCCCACCTCGTTTTACTTCTGCAATGTTTATCTAAATTAACTTTATGGTTAAATAATATACTGGACATTAGTGTGTTCACCTAATACAATGCTCAAGAACCACTCAAGTTAGAGGGATACAAAATGAAGTGATACACAGAAATCAAGATTGCAGAACCGCTCCTTGGGTCAAAAACATCATGTCGAAGTGGGAGATCAGGCACTGAGATAAATTCATGCAATTATGAAGACTAAATGATCCACTAGAAGGTGACTATATTGTTAATATAATCCCATTTTATCATAAAAATTGTTATTTCATATAAAAGCTTTTAAAAATTATGTTTTCCATCTTATTTTGTTGAGTCTGATTTTTTTGTTTGCAGTCAAAACAAAGCAAATGATCATAATTGTAATTTTTATATATATATTTTGAAGATATTCTGTATAAAGATATTTTGGAATATTGTTTCGAGGGGAGGTAAATCTGCAACTGCTCTGGTCAGCTTAAACGTTATATACGGCCACTAAGTGCAACCATGTTTTTTTGTGTTTACAGTTATTTTCTTCTTGGAATTGAAGTTTCCTTGTGGTACATAGGGCCACAATTGGACCATACTAGGTGATACTGCTATGGTTTCAGTAGCAAATATGTTTTAGTCGGTAGAGTTAGTAAACCCATTTCCATATGGTTTTAAATTCAGAGTTGTCCTTTTTTTTTTTTTTTTTTTTTTTTTTGTTTACAGCTTTCACAATGCCGATCTGCCTAGTCCGAGGCAGAACAATAAACTACCTCTTAATAGATGTTGTTCCCAGGTCCATCCTCAACCGGAATAATAGCATCTGTTAGGGTTCCAGCTAGGGGTATTTAGTAAAATCCCAAACCAACACAAAACTTTAGGAAAGTATAAAAATACATTTATATATATATAAATACCAACAACACATTTATAGTAAAATTATCATCAATCAGTCAGTTATGTGCCATACGTGATACACGCTTAGGTGATCATGTATCTTTCGATACATGAGGGATGAGGCAGATTTTTTCCTGCAGCAGGTTGCCATTTCTTTCTGCGGTAGACCAGTTGCCATCCAAGGCTATAGAACCCGGTCTATCCTGCTACGTAAGTGAATGTAATGGATTCGACTGGCATTCGAACTTGGCTTCGAATCAATACAAATTAATAATAAAAATTACCAACAACACCTATTTATAGTATATATTTCGTTGAAGCCATACAATTTTGTTCAAAACATTTACATTTCGGCATTAAATAACCTATATAGGTTGATATGCCGCTAAACAAAATAAACCAAACAAGCGAACCTACCTTTCTTTTTCAAATATACTTTGTAATTTATATTAACATACTATTAAACAGAGAAAAAATGGCGGAAAAAACACAGCGGATTGTCAACTCTGAATTAGACACACTGTCATTTTGTTTTCAAGAGTAACCACGCGATCTAAAGAGATATTATATTAGCAATTCATTATAGCACGAAATAATGACCTTGATAATTATCCTTAATACGAAATCATAGTCATTATGATATTGTTGTTGATTACTTATTACGAGAATAGTTAATTAATCAATAAATAATGGTTATTGTTAATATTAATATTATGCTTTGACTGCTGACAAAAAAAACATCAGACGCAACAAAATAAGATGGAAAACCGATTTTAAAATAATTAAAAAAAAAAACATAACAGAAAGACAAGATAAGAAAATAGCAAAAGAAACGATCCCCGCTAGAAAAAAATAATAAGAGAAAATAAAAAAAGTCAAGAAATAGGTAAACTGAAATTAGAAAGTGCATCAATTATCAAGTTTTGACAATGTGGAGAAAAAAAAAAAGACTTCAGATGAAGGCGATTGCTTTGGTGTATGTGGAGCCGTACCGTTTATGTAAAAAAACAAAAAAAACAAAAGCAAAAAAACAAAAACAAAATCACCAACAAATAAACAATAACAGTTGATGTCAGCTTAGGGCGTGGTGAATTAGGAGCAAAATGACACTCTTCGATGAGTTCATCTGGACTCTGGTCTTTCCACTGCGTAACATGTTTTCGAAATGGTTATTATCGCTATTAAATGGCCGCTCTATTGACACCAAGGCTGTTTTACACCGTGAATAGGTATCACTTGCAAGCTTCGTTATTTTGTAAAGGTTTATTTGCCGACAAAGTTAACACGGTCTGTTACCACTGAATCGAGTCAGCCATACGATTCCATTTGGCTCCATTTGGACGAGTAATATGAGCAATAGCTTTATTATTATTAGTATTATTATTATTATAATTATTATTATTGCTGTTGTTGTTGTTATTATTGTTGTTATTATTATTATTAATAGTAGTAGCAGTAGTAGTAGTTGCAGTATTTTGAATATTTGATTAAATTTTAAAGACACTTAGAATCCAGATGAGTGCATGCGTGTATTTTATATATGTATCTATTTTACTATTTTAGCGTTTAAAATGGTAGTTGATCTGTGCCTCTTTGAAAAACTAGACTCACATAGCAATCATAAGACTTCTGTACTTGTAACAACTGCAAGGATCAGTTAATGAATCGGTCTATTTAGCTAATAAATTCTTTCTCATTTTCGTTGAATTCTTTATTTCATTCATTTTAAACGTTTTCATAAGCGAAGAAGCGCGCGTGTGTGTGTGTGTGCGCGCGCGCGTGTGTGTATGCAGATGTGTGAATTATGGTGGGCGTTTTTATGTCTTTTCAAATTTAGATACACACACGCACCCCCGCGCACACACACGCAAACGCCAAAAAATATAATCACGTGACATCTACCCTATCAATGAAAACAAACATCATAGAATTGAAAATACCAAAACATTCTCTTTCATAAATCATTTTACAAAAAATTCTGTTGACGTTAAAATAAACGCGAATCTATAAATACTTTCCTATTTGTTCCTCATCTAATAGCGCCATGCTGTTTAAGGAGGAGTCACGAAGGCCGGCAAAAGGCCAAACTGTTGGAGATTAGAAGACAGTGAAGGAAGCAGAGAGAGAGAAAAATGTCAGACCTTCATTTTACATTCCAGCTTTGTCATACCTGAAGAGAAGAAGAGAGAGAGAGAGAGAGAGAGAGAGAGAGAGAGAGACCCATGCAAAGATTGGTCTGTTGAATGTTTGACCAAAGAGGGTGCTACCATTACCTCACAAGATAAATAGATGTCTACTATATATATATATATATATATATATATATATATAGGCATTTAAAACAACATGCCTGGCCGCGTACACAATTCCGGAAAATCCTTGTTGAAAGCACAACTATACTTAAACATGAAAACGATAAACAAAAACTAAAATAAAAAATAAAATCTCCACAAATATTCTTAAATGCTTATAATTGATAACATAAGCCATTGGTTTATACCAACGGCTTCCCATACTCAATACTTCTCGTTTTCACTCTCGCGTGGTCATGTGTGACGTCACGAGCTGCGATGAGATTTTCGCTTCCGCGTTTCGTATACACGAGTTTGTCGTTGCTATAAAATTTTTCATGCAAGAAAAACAGACTATCATTGCAATATGAGCTCTGGTAAAAACATGTAATGATAACAGCAAAATTGCAATATGAGCACTGGTAAAAATGGTTGCTGAATACATTAGGTTTATAATACCTAGAAATTCATACACTCGATGTCAATAGTCCTCAAGGACACATGCCACAGTGGATAAAGGCGTTGTTTAGATACAGTGACAGGACCCAAATACCCGGTTAAGGCAGTGGAGAACTTTCAGAGGGAAAATTAACAGTAGATAACTGATAACTGACATCCATTAAACATGGCACGTGGAACTAGAACAGTCTACCCCAGTGAGCGAAATAAAGGTTTCAGTTCGACATTCCAACCACCTGAAGAAGGCCGGAGCGTACAACGGCCGAAACGTTGTAATAAATATGGCGACAAAGATGAGGACAATAGTCCGAATAATTTAAATAATATATATATATATATATATATATATATATATATATATATATATATATATATATATATATTAAGCATTATGGAATTATGGAAAATAAAGCATTATATATTTTTTTTTAAAATCCAAATTACAATCAAAAACGTTTGCGGTACCTCTCTTCTTTTTAATATATACACTTTTCTCTCGTTGGAACCACTACAACCTCTTTCTTATATAAATATATAATATATATATATATATATATATATATATATTACATCGTGAATAAGGGTATAAACAAATAATGATTATTGTGAAATTTAACGACCTAAAATTGCGTTTAATGCTGAACTATTTATCCCTTAACTACAATTTTCTGTTGATTCCTGAAACCATAAAGGTAAGAATTTTGCTTTTTAAATTATTAAAAATAAAAATATACAGAGAAGCTAATACAAAGGAAAACAATTAAAAATAATTTATTAGAAACTTGTTTTCATGGCTTAGTAAATTTGTTTTCATGGTTTAGTAAATTTGTTTTCATGGTTTAGTAAATTTGTTTTCATGGTTTAGTAAATTTGTAATGGTAACACAAGGCATGTTGACTTCGAGTGATGACAAGTAAATCTTCGTGTCATCATAACAACAGAATATCTTATAATACTATTAATTTATAATAAATCTATATTCAAAACTTTCTTTTAAATATAACATTTACTTGGTTTTTTGTCATCATCTTTATTGCATGGCAAAACATTTAGACCGATATATTTTTCCAGCTTTCAAGTTATATTGCATTCATTTGCCTTTATAAGTCACGACATTTTTTTTTCAAATTATCAGCTACAACATCACAGCTCAAAAGAGTCTCAGGGACTCGGTATTAAAATAACTGATATGAGAAATTAAACTGAAATTCAGAAGACAAAAAAGATGACAACAATCTTAATAATCACTACATAGCCAAATCTAATCAAAGAATCACCTCTGTAATTGATGTCTGCGATAAATACAATTAACGAATTTATGACGCCATAGTAAAGGTTTTCGGATTTCCATGAAATGTACAATCTGTGTTTTCTAAAGAACGGATCTAGTTTACAAATATAAAATGAAGACATTATTTACATTATTCGGACTATTGTCCTCATCTTTGTCGCCATATTTATCACAACGTTTCGGCCTCAAGGACACATGGCACAGTGGATAAAGACGTTGGTTAGATCCAGTGACAGGACCCAAAGAAGGCCGGAGCGTACAACGGCCGAAGCGTTGTGATAAATATGGCGACAAAGATGAGAACAATAGTCCGAATAATGTAAATAATGTACATAATATAATACCTCATCTCAGAAATATAGACA
Organism: Acanthosepion pharaonis; assembly: GCA_903632075.3. NCBI lineage: Eukaryota > Metazoa > Mollusca > Cephalopoda > Sepiida > Sepiidae > Acanthosepion > Acanthosepion pharaonis. Next base: position 167,309 of record CAHIKZ030000761.1, read on the forward strand.
TAAAATGTAGAATTATTTATTGATTTCAATGTGTTAAAAATAATAAAGATGGAGTCAATGCTGCCGCTGCTGCTGCTGCTGCTGCTAAATCTGATACCATGAAGGTGTTGAGTCCACGAGAGCCACCTTATAGCTCCAGCTGTCATGCTCTTTACAGAGCGGCAGATTAATCTGCTGGAGGTTCTGAAGGACGATGCCCTTCCAGCAGCTGCGTGGTATGCCGCGTGGTCGTCTCCAGTTTGCAGATGGCGGGGCAAACAAGTAGATGACTCGAGTAGAGTGGTCATAAGGTTGTCGTATGCTTGGGTATTAACATTATCTTCGTATTAGAACTAAAGATCACACATGTAACGAACGCATTGCCTTATGCGCTGATCTAATTAACTGAAAAAGAATCGGGTATTCAGTAAGGCAAGAAGGAAGGACTAATGACTACAAGAAGACAGAATGCCTCGTTGTCAGTAAAAAAGACCACCCGAAGTTGCGAGCTGTCCATTGAGAACGCCAAAAGGAAAAAAAAAATTAAACTGACAGAAAAATCCGAAGACGCATAGCAAAAGATGTTTTTCAGAAACTAAAGGCATGGACCCATATCTCTCTGGATATTATTATAACGTGGCCGGCCAGACCTGATCCAAGGTCTCTCCCACGCTGGCCCCGGTCAACTGATGGTTATCTGTTGATCGCTTCGTTCTTCCGTCCGCTCTATCCCAATTCCTTGATCACAGTGCAGTGAAACCCGAATTTTCGTCCGGTTCCTACTGCTGGCTCCAACCGATCGTTAGGTTTATATATATCTCACCTAAGTTTTACTACCTCTCCAAGCTCATTACGTATTCATCAATTAATTATTTTCTTCAACTATGGAGTCATGACATTGACCCTAAAGCAAAACGGTCTGGTATTCCAAAACAATAAACTTTGTTTTACATGCCTCTTACATAACAATTATGGTTTACGTTAATAAATTTATGTGTTTAACAATTTATTTAAAATCAGCAATTTCTTCTGGTTGTCGATGTATCAAATCCTGACCTCGACAAATCTTTTGTTCATTTTCAAAACACACCAGATTATTTACATTTCCCGAAACCATATTTAGGACTCCACATTCCATCTTTTGTTTACATTCATTTCCCGACCTTGAACGTTATTCATTTAACAAAATAGTCAACTACAAGAATTTCCCATTGTTTCCCGAATTCTAATACGACCTAAATATCTCTTGCAACAACCGGCCGTTCTTTATCAAAACAAAATTTATTTATTTCAAATTGGCAAAACAACATTCGTTTTACTTTTTTTAAATTCCAGCCTTCGTATTCATAACAATTCTTATTCGCATTTAAATTTATATGAAAATACCATACATTTTTTTTTCTCTCGCTTCATATTCCAATTCCTGGTTCTTATTTTACGTTTTCTTGTTTATCGATTTTTCCCAACCTTTTCAAAGATCCAATTTTGTACGGGTTTTTTACATGAACTCTTTTAATCCTAATTCCAAACCACCAGTGTAACGACAGTATCACATTCCTTTCAATTAATACCAGTGACACTTTATAGTGTCACATTATTACATATCTTCCCTCTTTTTTCATGCAGTTTGACTAGTTTGCTTAAAGATCATATTTTCTTGATTCTAGACAAAAATTTGAAATTTTCCAACACATTTCAGTGGAATTGTTACTTTTCAAAATTACATAATTATTGTTTATATAGTATAGATATATGGAAAAAAGGACATCTGTTTAAGCAGTGGGGTATGGGTTTAAGAGATTGGGAAATGTCAATGGAAACAGTGCTGCAATGCAATCGATAAAGAAGAAAATTGAAACGTTACGAATGTGTTTCTCCAGAAGGATGTTGAGAATACGACGTAGAAAATGTGAGCAACGAGGAAATTTTAAAGAAAATTGGAACGACAAGGAAACTCGTATTCATAATCAGAAAGAAATACGGGAAATTTCCGAACCGCATAATGAGAAAAGAAGGCTTGGAGAATTTAACATTCACAGGATATATGGAAGACAAGAGAAGCAAAGGTAGACAATGAGTAACTTAAAGAATTTGAAGAAAAAACCCAAAGAGGGATGGTAATAGGTCAAAAGCAACAAAAACAGGAAGTTGTGAAGAGCCATGGTCACCCACATCCTGAAAGGACCCAGCATAAAAGAAGACTTCTTCTGTCTTCTTGAATTACGTTCTTTTGTCCTTACCTCAACCCATCCTTTTCTCAGTTTTCTTTTTCACTCACTCCCTGTCGCACCCTGCTTACTAGTGGCACTCCCGTCTTGTTACGAGTGAAATGATTTTAAAAAAATGTAAAATCACATATACCTCAACCATGGAGTCAGCTTAAAAAAGACTAAAGTCGTTCTTTCTCACACAAAACAAATATAGCTAAAAAAAAAAAAAGAAGAAAAAAAAAGAAACCTCTGATATTTGCTTTAAAAAAAAATCTTTTAATACAATTGAAGGAGGAGGTACGTTGGAGTAATGGATAGCGGCTTCAGGAATCCTCTTCTCTCCCAGCTATGGGTAAACAGCAGGACAGACCGGAATCTACAGCTTTGGATGGCAACTAGTCTACCGTAGAAAGAAATGGCAACCTACTACGGGAAAAAAAAATCTGCCTCGTCAGTCATGCATCGAAAAATATATGATCGCCTAAGCGTGTATCACGCATGGCACATAACTGAACTAATATTCACTTACGTGCTAATACCCTTGGGAAAGGTATTAATCCTCTTCTTCTCCCCCCCCCGGCTATGGGTAAATAGCAGGACAGACCGGGTTCTATAGCCTTAGATGGCAACTGGTCTACCGCAGAAAGAAATAGCAACTTATTTAGATAATTTGGATAAACTAAATATTTAGGTTAAGTATTAATAGAATATTTAGATAACCTAAATTTCACGCATAACTCAAATGATCTCAAAAAGATTCTTATCCTAAAATAAGCAGATGACTTTTAAAAAAAATATTTGATTTTTCAATTCGGCTAAAATTCCTACCTTTAACAAAGCCGGCCTTCCAAAAAAAAGAGAACAATTAGTACAAGACACCGCACACACACACACGCCACATACACACGCACATGCGCGTTAAAAACTAATACTGAGGTCAGATGAGTACGATGTCTTTTACATTTGAAGATTATCTATCAGACAGGTGTTGCAATAGATCAAATTGATTTCTGTTTGTTTTGAGAAGCCAGAAGACAATGAAGGCAGCAAAACTATGAGGAAACAATGAAACTTCCCTCATCTTAATAAAGTTTATATTGTATGCCGTAGATTTAAAAAAGAAAATTCCTCTTGTGGGTTGTTTTTTTCCTACGAGAGGAAATTTGTCTGGCTTTGATTTATGTTTGACTCTATTACAAGCATAGCTTTGCCAGATTGACAAGAGTGATGGGATGGGAAATAAGAGAAGGAAAACAGTGGCCAAAGAAAAAGGGGGATCTAAGCAATAAATTAGATTCACAAACACCTATCCCCACACGGACAGGCAGACAGAGAGTAACAATTAGATAGATATGTACAGGTATGAAACGATACGAGACAGATAGGAAGATAGAAGGCACTGATATGCGAATGGACAAAACCTGCTCTACCAACGCACGAACGAACGGAACGAAACATTGGCTGTACGCTAAAGACACGAACAGACGACGACGCAAATGACTAAGACGGCCAACATGCTGCGGAAGTAAAGGCAAAGAGACGAATAAAGAACGATCGGCGAAAGTTTAGGCGACTGCCACAAAGAAGACACAAAAAGGAGATAGAAAAAGGCACACAACTGTGAAACACTGAAAAGCTGCATCATGGTATATATATATATATATATATATATATATATATATATATATATAAGTGAACATAGAAGTCAACACTCAATGTTCACTTTTATATTTACACACGCTCTATCTGTGATATTGAGCACTGTATCCCATAAATATAGCACATATTAAGACTATATTTCTTCATATATATATATATATATATATAGGTACTTCCAAACAAAAGCGATACCTAAGGTTTAAAATTAATTTTTGAAAATTAAAAATCTTTCTTGAAGCTTTTATTTTAGTTTGAATTTCAAGGTAATAGATTAAATTTAATATTTCCAATAAGCTAAATACTTACTGTATTTAAAAACGTATTTAAAATGATTAGAATGATTTGTTGAAAGTCATGTTTACAAATATGTTAGCACAAGGTAATTGTCTTTATTAAAAAATCTTTGAAAAATAAAACATACTTTTCTGAAAACTTTATCTGAGGAAGATTAGCTGATTTAAAGTTTAAGTAATCTGATTTGAAGTAAATATTATTTTAGTTTAAAATATCGCAGAAAAGCGTTATTTTAATACGGATGTGGGTGTTTTTATGAGTTGCTAACAACTATTTTAATAGACATATGATTGAGAATGTCTTCTACGGGGAACATATCCGTAAAATTTACTTGATGAATATAACGTGAGCGCTTTTTTATATAATGTTTTTAACTACCCAGTAATCTTAACAATTCAAGAAAATATTCAAATCTAAGGCACTTTGGCTTTAAATTTACTATAATTAACGCTCTTATGTTCTGATAATGTCGTGCATAGACGTCCGTATTCACAAAAATCTGCACGTTTATACACACATACACACACACACACACACACACACACACAATCAAAATACTTTTTAAAACAATGGGGGTCGCTGAATTGTAGCAAGCTTTTCCATTTATGATTAGTAAATCTAGTTTTTACTTAATAACAATATAGCCTAACCCGTACAAATTAATACATAGTTTTATAAGATTTAAAATTTTATAAATTATTCTAATTAGAATTTAAAAAATAAAAACAATTCTTGTAATAATTCATTAATTATCGAAATTTTTTTCTTACGATTATTATCTTAAGAAAAATATATCTTATTCATAAAAGGAATTAATTTTTTTTCTAATTAAATAATGTCTTAGTTTTTTGTATTTCACAATTCAGAACAGATTTTCCCGTTTGACAAAAAAAAATTGTAATTTAATTACTCTAATTATTTGTGTTTATAACTAAATTAAATAAGAAGCGGTAACAGATATAAGAAGCCTTTCTAAATTAATCTAATTCATTTGTGAATAAGTTCTGATATTAATCTGATTTTTTGCAAGAATGTCCAAATTAATATGTTTTCCAACGAAAAAGATGGTCACCAGCTGACACAAGAAAAACAAAATTTTTAACCAAAACTTTGAAGGTTCTAAAAATAATTAAAAAATATAATTTAATAATCATAAAATCTTTTGGCCTTTTCTCTTAATAACAACGTAAAGACTTTAAGGATAAAACTTTGTTTTTGTTGAGTTTCGGGCATTTTTTCATCATGGTATGTTCATTTCTTAGTGAATCTTTGAATTTTAATTTATCTAGACTTTTCAGTTAGCCTGATGTATATTTATCAGCGTTCTTAAATTGAAAAAAATTGAAAAAAATTGAAAAACTAATTCTACTTTTGTTTATAAATACTTGTTGCAAAATAAAATCTTTACATTTGCCTTCATAACGTCCAACAGGGAACAAAACGCATCGGATTTTCCTTTTGTCTTTATTCATATTGCCATTTTACAGATATATATTTTTAGCTATAACTGAATTTAAAAAAAATTATATCAGAATTTTCAATTTTTTGTAGATAGATAGATATGAATAGGATGTAATAGATAGATAGATAGATAGATAGATAGATAGATAGATAGATAGATGCCAGTAGTATATAATGGATAAATAGATATGAATAGGATGTAATAGATAGATAGATAGATAGATAGATAGATAGATAGATAGATAGATAGATAGATGCCAGTAGTATATAATGGATAAATAGATATGAATAGGATGTAATAGATAGATTGATAGATAGATAGATAGATAGATAGATGCCAGTAGTATATAATGGATAAATAGATATGAATAGGATGTAATAGATAGGATAGGATAGGATAGGATAGGCATGTAATGTAATATTGCAGTCCGTACTAATATCCTCGTTGGTTGGCAAACGGCTTTAGACTTGTGTTGTACTTAACTGAGGTTAGATCATTGAGATTTCTCATAGCGGATTGAAAGAAATTTGAGAATATGATTCCCCCCCGGCGTAATAGAAAAGAAAACGGCGCATCTTCTTTAAAATTATCCTAAAGTGATGACGTGTCATTCTCATAAAATAGTGGCCTATTTCCTTTTTGTTAAATATCCTGATGATCTGCATTAATAAAAAATAGTTCTATTTTCGCTCATTTCTGTCATTGTAAAGAAGATGATTGACATTTCGGATAAAAAAGTTGATATTTTCTCTTATTGTATCGATCATTACCCACATTATTAACAAAATGGTTACATAATTCCATTTTTTTAAAATAATCTTAAAGAGGATGAATTGCTGCGCTGATAAAACAGCTATTTATTTCCTATTTTCTACTCTCGAATAGCGGATTTGTTGATAAAGCATTTCCTCTTTCATAATATCGTAAAGAGGATAATCTTAAAAATATTAACACTGCAATTCCTCACTTAACGACCGGTTTCCGTTTGAAAATTGTGGTCGCTAAACGAATTAAATAAGATGCTGTACCTGAGCAATATTTAAGGCAAACGATGCGTGTATTGGGTTTAATATTAAAGTTTCACTTTTGCACCATTTATTTCTACATGTTTATACAGTACAGTAGTACTGAATAGAAAGCGTAATAAATGCAAAAATCAACGCACTATTCTGTACGTTACTTCGGTTTGCATACTGTTCAGTCGTCGGCATGCTTCCGTCTCGAGAGACGATGGAGTAGCGTGGTGCGCCACGAGCCTAGGCGGGATATATGGAGACCTGGGACGTCTAGTTTCCCCTCTCGGCCTTGCTAGCAGAGTCCAATACAGTTTGGTACCAGCGCGGCTGCAGGAGTTGCCGGAAGGTAGCATAATGTGCCGTCCATCCTCCTTAGGGGCTCCACTCCGGGTTTGAATTCAGAGTTGCCCTTCTCCTAGACCAGTTGCCATCCAAGGCTATAGATCCCAATCTGTTCTACTATTTACCCATAGCTGGAGGGAGAAGAAGAGGATTCACACCTTTCCCAATGGTATTAGCACGTAAGAGAATGTAATGGATTCGAATGGAATTCGAACTCGGCTCTCCAATTCCTCAATCGAAGCCGCTATACATTACTCCACTGTGTCTCCTCATACTGTTCAGTACAGTACAAGTAATTTTATTTATTTATTCTTCACCCTATCTATTAATTTGATTTATATTAATTCATTTATTGACTGGTAAGATTTAGTTGTGATTATTTCATTTTATAGCTTGTCGCTATAGAGAGTCAGTCGTTAAGTATAAAGTGGTTGTGCTTATCTATTTTCTCTTGTTTCTTAATACAAAGCGAATAATCTTTATATCTCAGGCAAAATAGTTATGTATCGCCTTTGTTATATTATCGTATAGAGAGAATGATCAATAGGATTCAAATAGTTACGCATTTCCTCTTTTCTATTATCAGCAAAGGGCGAATCGACATTACTTTTAAAATATTATTAGATTCCCGCTTTTTTAATGTTGCTAACAGGACACGTTTAATTACAGTTAAGATTAACGTTAAGAGTTTATGTATTTCGAATATTATTTATGTTTCCTCTTGACCATAAAGTGGAAAAATCTATCTATCTCACCTTTTATTTTTATTTTTTTTAATTGGATTATCATCATTACTGGTAAAACATTTACGTATTTCCGCTTTTCTATTATCGGAAAAAGGATGCTCAACACCGCTCTTAAAATATTTATGATCTTTCGCTTTTATATTAGCGTTAAGTGAATTCATTGCGGCTAAAATTCCCGTATGGAGCGGAGAAGGAAATAAACACCAAGAAATCCAAACAGCAAATGACACAGAAAATAGTTTCTGAGTCGGAGTATTCGCGCATCCTTCCGGTTAATAAATTAATACTTTGAAAATAAATATTTAACATTTTTCAACCAATGGATCATGTTCCTGACAACAAAATCTAGAACAGTCTACCCCAGCGAGAGAAATAAAAGGTTTAGTTCCACATTCCAACCATCTGAAGAAGGCCGGAGTGTACAACAGCCGAAACGTTGTGATAAACATGGCAACAAAGATGAGGACAATAGTCCGAATAATGTAAATAGTTTGTGTCTTTAGTTTGTTTTGTAGCCTTTTTCTCACAGCGTTTCCTGTCAACCCAGTTCTTCGCTGGTATTGTGAATATCGCTTAAAATGTAGCTGTGTTATAATTTTATTCTTTATTTAAGAAGATTGAACTTACTAAATTTTGATATTCTGTTATTCTATCGTTTTTTTTTTTCATGATTTTTTCATTATTCTTTCTGGTTTAAATCTTGTTCTATAAGAATACAGTCTTTACTTATCCCTCAATGCTTGTCGTTTTGAAGAGAATCTCATTGAATGTCAGTTTCTTTGTTTTATCTAATACAAATTTTGTTTTATAGGACTGAAAACTTTCAACATCAATCAAGCTTCATTTTGTTTTTGTTGCGTTTTATCAAAGCTTTCACAGTTGAATTATTCTTCATTGCAATTTAATTCTAACAACTACAAAATTGTTTAGCAGAAAACACCGAAAAAAACTGTGGTTAAAATTAATAATGAAAATACCTTAGGAATCTCAAAATAACTTAAGAAACGTGACTTTAAAATATTTCTTTTTCAAATGAATAAAAACAAACAAGAATTAAGCATTAAAAAAGTTTCACTTAAACAATGCAATCATAGATGAGTGCAGGTTGTAAAAACTGATTTCTCCTGTTAAGCAGAAGATCCGTTGTTGCATCAGATTTTTTCTTTTTCAAAGCGATCAAATGATAGAATGTCGCAATGAAGAAAAAAAAAAAATAAATGATAATGATAAACACACTGGTTCAGTATTGCTAACTGTTTCTTCCTTCATCGAGTAAACGTTCTTTAGGGTCGTCTGAAAACTCGGAAAAGAGCGGGAAATTTTCAGAACGAGGTTTCCCGCCGGACGATTTGCTATCTATTGACAAACGCCTACTCCTCGAGTGATGCTCTCGAGATGCACGATGAACTTTCCTTGAATTTATAGCCATGTTTTCTAGATTCTCATCGCAACTTAGATATTCAGATGTTCTTAATTTCAACTCTGTTTCCGGATCAAAATTTTTGAAGTAATACCCTCCGGACATTGTCGCTGCACTTGAATTGGGGTCAGTATTCGTTTTAGATCGGGTTTCTTTTTGTGCATTTTCCGCTCGCTGAAGTGAATTGTCTCCAGTCAAATTCTCGGATTTCTCTTTCTCGTTCCCATTCGAGGGAGTCACTGAATCTTTTGGCTTCTTTTTGCTTTCTTTGGCATCCGTGCTGTCCAGGTATTTCCTGATGTCGGTTAAGCTGATGTACTTAGGGGAGTTGTCATTTGAAGATACTTGCTTAGAGAGTTTCGGTGAATAAACATTATTCCGCGGAGGTAAGGGTGGCGCATACATTTTTCTTCGATAATCATCTTCTGTAAAAAAAAAAAAAATGATAATAAAGAAAACGCAGATTAAAAATCACGACAATCGTCTTTAAAATGATGGTAACATCTATTGTATATACCATATACTAACTATATAAATATCTATCTATCTATCTATCTATCTATCTATCTATCTATCTATCTATCTATCACTGCATATATATATATATATATATATGTGTGTGTGTGTGTGTGTGTGTGTGTGTGTGTGTGTGTGTGAAAAGTGTAAACATATATATATATATATATATATATATATATATATATATATATATATATATATATTATATGCGCGGTACTTATTAGAAAGCACTCAATATCAGAGATAGAGCTAACATATTTGATTGGATTAGCGCAAAAAGCGTGAAACCCAGGGTCACAAACTCACCAATCCAACCAAACATATATATATATATATATATATATATATATATATATATATATATATATATATATATATATATTGGTCGCGCAGGATGATTCCCTTACTTAGCAATGGAATATTTAATTCTTATGGTAACTCGATGCTAATAAGCGAGCATGCTTCGTTTTGCCATATTATTAGTAAGTAGCGAAACCAGGTTTCTAATACCTTGCTTTTTATTTCTTCTGCTTTGTGTTAATTTATTTGGATAATTTTTTTAAATCATTGTAAAGGCAGAAATATTTCTTATATACGATAATAAAATTAATAGTATACATAAAATCCTATCTTACTCATGCAGATAATATAAGCAACGATGCGTGTAATCTAGTAAATTATGAACAACATACATTTGAAGAAAATAGGTCAATAACGTATATACTCATGTATAAGTCAACTTCATGTATAGTGCGTCACCCGAATTCTTTGGGGAAAAAACCTGTTTTTTTTTTCATATAGCTCGTGTATAATGCGACCCCCCCAACCTAATGTGCAATACTTGTCGGCCTACTGTGGTCAAATATTGCAGTACTGGGCAAAATCCTGGACGTATTTTATATCAAATTATTTGTCTTCATTCTTTTTTGTATAAAGCTACCCCCAAAATAGTGAGAAAGAACACTTACCGTAACATCTTTGATGTAAAGATTTAGATACCGTACTTTTGTTTTCGTTCATGACTGATTACGGTATCTCCTTTACGCAGTTCCTTCCGCCTACGTAGCCTAAGTTTCTTCACTTTTGGCGCCACATGAAGAGCAAAACCTCATCCACTATGTATGCCATTTAAAATCAACAAATACCTTATATAAATGAAGAATTAAACAGATTTTCATCTAAAATTTGCATTCATCTTCGTTTCGCAAGTATTTACATCGTTGAAGTATTACCTTTCCAATGACAACCTTTTTTTCAGGATTACCGGTACATAATACAGGATATCCCACGATTAAGGATACATACTTTGGCTTATAATAATTCAAATCATTCACAGTAAAATGTATTCTAGACACATGTTTTTTTTTTTTTTTGCTTTATTTTGTTATAGAAACAGAGGTTGTCTAAATAAGTTCTGTGGTGTGTTGCCGAGGGGTGGGGGAGTTAGCCTAAGGTACTGTGAGAATGTAGGCCTACCAGCTAGGTTACGGACACTGAAAAGACATGATTTTTCACCCCTCCAGAAAAAAATTACTTATGCATATTGCAACCGGTCAACGAAAATGCACGATTTCAACCTCTTCAAAAAATTACCTGTGTATAGTGCGCCCCCTGATTTTGCGTAAAAGAATCATAAACCGTAATCGTAAAAGATTATAAACGCTCGCACTATACTCGAGTATATACGGAACTGAAACATTCCTTCCTATAAATGATTATCTTCTCATGTGTTCATTGCAATTAGGGCAAAGCTTCTCTCAAGATTTTGTTTTCTTTTTTCTTTTTTAATCATTTCACCTCAAGCAAGGCGAAAATGCCACTAGTACGCATGGGGTTTACCCGGAGAGATAATGAAAGAAAAGACGAAGATTAGAGAGGATTAAGGAAAGGACAAAAGATGAACAGGGATTTAAGAAGACAGAAGATGGCGATTGATATTGCATTTAAATGTTTGAAGATTATATTTATCAGGAATCAAGGAAACGGAAGAGAATTTCACAAGTGGGAAGTGCAAAAACAAAAACAAAAAACTGTTGGAGTAGAAGTGGCGGTTGCATTTAGATATTTCAACAGTAAAAGGGTGGGACCTAAACGCCAATCTAGTAGCATGCTTAAATTCATGCAGTCGGGGGGTGGGAAGCTCATCAGAGTAGATGCCATGAAAATATTTGTAGAAAAGACAGAGAGAAGCCACGTCGATGAGAAAGTGACTGAAGTTGAGGTACCTGGTCAGGATCGAATACATTGCAGATCCTTCTTTCGAGACGAATAACAGGAGCACCAGACCAGATATGGCAGCAATATTCAATGCACTGACGAATGGTAGATTTATAAATGTGCAAGATGGATTCTGATGAGAAAATTTTTCTGACACGACACATTGAACAAACTTTCCTTGCAGTAGATGCAGCAATTGATTCAATGTAGCCACTCCATATCAAGCCAGTGGAAGACGTGAGGCCAAGAAAGCGAAGTGTGTTGCTCTCCTAGAGTCTCACGTCAGCCATGCTGATGGCAGTCAGAAAAGGTTTTCTATGGTGGAAATTTGAATTGTTTTCATGCTGGCATTATTTTCTTTTGATATTGAGATTAGATGAAGAATATATGGTTCGGTGTTACTGCTTTATATTTAGAGATTCTTGATAAAATCCAAAGACGAATCAGCAATATTATTGGTCCTGATCTGCCATCTCGGTTTCAGCCACTTTCCCATCGCCGTAAAGCTGCTTTCTTGTGCCTTTTCTGTAAATACTTCCATGGTAATTGTTCGGATGAGTTCTTCGCTGAGGTATCTAGACTTTATGAATTTAAGCACAGTACTCAATTAGCAAAAAGGTTCCATAGGTTTGCAGTTGGCTAGATGTGACCGTAAGTTCTATGCTTAGATGTTCTTCTCTCGCAATTCTCGTTTCTGGACCTCTCATCCAACTTCTTGCTTTTCAGACAAGTTTGATCTTCAAAACTTTAAATGCAATGTCAATCGTTATCTACTGTCCTCCTGGTTACTCTTCTATTACTCTGTCTCCTCAATAATGCTTCTGCTTTCTAATTCTTTTATACCCAGTAACTCTTTGCGTCTTAGTGGCTTTACAGCCTTACATAGGGTGAATTCGATGAAAAAAATATTTAAATAAAGATTTAAGTTTATTTCCTACATAGTCAGTACTAAGATTTTGCTGTCGATAGGCGCGTTTTGAATAATTTGCATGAATTTACTTACCCAGTCGATCCTTCAGTAGTTGGTCCCATTCTTCTTTCTCGTTTTTCCTGGAAAAAATTTACCCAGATCTATATATAGATAACAATTTTCTCAGAAAGGAACAAATAATATTACATTTCCAGGTGTTTGAGAATCTGCATATATTAAAAAACACTTATAATTGTACTGGAATTGAATCACACCCCTATTCCAAATTTAACGAGAAAGTTACACTCAGAAAGCTTCTCCCCAAGAACTGCTACTTTGTGGAAGACTCCCACGTGGATGCTTCCCTATACACTACAATCTGAACTGCTTAAAGTCAAGGGCCATTCGTTATCTATCCTCACTATTCTCATAATCTATCACCTCATTCATATAATACACTTTATACTTAATAAGCATTTTAATAGTAAATTTCTACCTTAAATGACTATTGAACCTTAAACAACATCTAAATATCTGCGAACAATGGATAATTTCAAATAGTGAGTGAATCAATAATGGCCAATTAAAAATACATTTCTGTTCTCAAAATGAAACATTTTAGAAGGCCAGAAAAGTGGTAGAAGTTGTTTAAAAATATACTTGATTTTTATTTTCAAAAGTATGTTCAAATAAATAGGTGCCCTCATTAAGCGATATACCAATTAAACGATATCAAGTTTTTAAACTGATTAAGCGGAATGTAATCTTTTGAACACACACACACACACACACACACATTATTTTGAATCATGTAATGGCGACATTTAGTGAGTAAAACAAGACACGAAAATTGAAATTTATCAAAAAGGATGAGAGTTACATTTCACCTACCATCGAGGTACCCTACGACGGCACCAGTAAATCAGAATCATTAGAAAGAAGAAAAATATTAATATGACCACACCCAATGCAATGGCCAGGCTGTGCTGAATGGATTTGTCACAGCGAACACCCTCAATGGAAAGTTCTGCAATGGATGAAATGAAACCTCAGAAATAGAAATCACACACTTGAAAGACATTTGCAAAAAAGAAATTTGAATGCAAACTTAAAAATGACAAATGTTGTCACAATTCTATGGATTTTCATGAACTTTATCTACTGTGGAATTATGAAATATTTTAAGTTTTTGTTCCAGTTTAGGGATTAAAAAAAATTAAATAAATAATCTATTGTAATGAATAAAAAAAATGAGTAAGTAGAGAACGCTCTCTGCATCCTATCAGAATGGCTGATACCCAAATCCACGAGAGCTTCTCTCTGCACCTGCTTGGTCTCACGCTTTCCACTGACCTGAGGTGGAACAACTACATTGAATCAATAGCTTCATCTACTGCAAGGAAAGTTGGTTCTCTGTGTCGCGCCAGAATGTTTTTCTCGCCTGAGTCCATCCTTCAAATCTACTAATCTACCATTCGTCTTTGCATACTGTTGCCATATATGGTCTGGTGCCCCCGCTGTTCATCTCAAGTTCCTCGAGAAACGGATAAGCAATGTGATAGGTCCTGATCTGGCATCTTGTCTACCATCACTTTCTCACAGACGTGCTTTGACATCCCTTTGAACTTTTCTACAAATGTTTTAATGGCAACTGCTCTGATGAGCTACTTTTACTGGTACCTCAACTGCATGAATTTAAGCGTGCTACTAGGTTGGCATTTTGGTCCCACCCTTTCATTGTCAAAACAGTTAAATGTAACCGCCTCTTCTACTCCAGCAGCTTCTTCTCTCGCGCTTCTCGACAGTGTAACTCCCTTCCTCCTACTTGCTTCCTTGATAGCTATAATCTTTAAATATTCAAATATAATGTCAATCGACATCTTCTGATGCTTTGATCCTGACCCCCGTCCTTCTCTATATCCTTTCCTCAGACACCCCCCTCTTTACTGTCACTTTCTGTAACCCTCCCCCTTGCGTGCTAGTGACACTCCCGCTTTGCTTGGGGTTAAATGTTTTTAAAAATTCCATTCTAATTGCAAGGTTTATGAGATTCGTTATGGTAAATTCAAATAACAATGAAAAAGTAATATGTTTACTTTTCAACTCTTACACCTCTTAGGTTGGAATAAAAGGGTAGGTTGGAAAATTCACTTACGGAAGGAAAAAGGAGGAGATTGGAATAAACAGGCAGGTTGGTAAAAAGTGGACAAAATATAAACGGAGCGTATGAAAGGACAATGAAGAAAAAAAAAAGTCAAAATTTAAATAGCTGACGAGGCCTGGACGTGATAGTAGTTGTAACCATTTTAACGATTATATGAATAATCTGAAAAATGAGGAACCAAATCACAAAATTTATCATTTCTATGATAATACCGACCTGACCTGACTGGTAAAATATTCCGTTTTAAAAAGAAACATTACACAAACTGCAGAGAACATTAAAATATCGTGGAGAAATATTACTTGAGTATGTTCTAAAAGCAAAATGGAAAGGAATTTCCAGTTAACGATCAGTTATTTAAAACTGTTCAAAGGTATTTGCTTAGTGTGGTTAACGATCAGTATCCAGTGATAATCGAACTCACGATGAAACAGTAGCAGTATGCTCTTTTGTTCGCTAAAACTTACCAAGGCCTTTAGACTATTCATTATTTCCAATGTACATTAAACGTATATCGCTTGAATAAGGCCGGAGCGTACATCGGTCCAAACGCCGTGAATATGGCAATAAAGATGAGGACGACAGTCAGAACGATGTAAATCGTGTAAATACTCTATCTCTGTCTTACCACTTATGACTTAGCCGACAGTAGCTGTCCACAGCTTCTTTTATTTCTTTTTTAAATATTTGTAAGCTGTCATGATTTTTTGAGATTAAAATACTGGAATAGTTTCCTATTGGCTTCACTACGATTTTCAATTCAAATATTTCCTTCTTCTAGATTGGTTGCAAGAGAGATCATTTTGTCCCGTGTTTACAGCGGATAATCCACAAAATATTTATATTCCTTTTTAGAAATTCATAAGCATATTAGTGATTACCAAATATAACGTACATAGATTTTGGAGTGGACACCTCGAAGCGGTGTAACGGTTAGCCAATTTGTCTCGCTACAGAACAATTATGACTAAATAGTGAGTTCGATCCTCACTGGGTGCCCCATATTTTCGACCTTGTGCCACATCTGAGCTACGCTTGGAAAATCACTATATAGATTTAGGAGATTTCTCTTTCTCACAATTGCTTAACGTAGCAAATAAAAGAAATTCCACATTTAGACATTATCTTATTAGAACGCTCTCTATATATACAAAATAAATTGCCAAAACTGTTCCTCACAGTACACTGGAGAAACATGTATACATTTTAAAAAAAAAAGCATCTATGAGCACAAAAGAAACCTTATAAATAAAAATTTAACAAATTCACTTGTCATACATAGAAATAAATTCAACCACAATTTTGATTTTATAAATGCTACACTCATAAAAAAAAAGAAAATAATTTACTCGGAAGAAAATTCTCGATATATATATATATATATATATATATATATATATATATATATATATGAGAACGAATCAAATATAAATTCAAACGTTCACAACATTAATGAAAAAATAGTACTCAATACAATAATAGAGCAATATTCTTTATTATAGGATATTGCATTCGAACATATGTAAAAATGCATTTATGTAGCAGTTTTACATATGTTCGAATTTAATAACCTATAATAAAGAATTTAAAAAAGTATATAATTGCTTAAGTGTTCTTATCAATGCTTTTAAAATCTCTGAACCTTGTATAGCATGAAAATAGCCGACTTCTATTTACCTCTTTTCAACTCGCACCATTTTCCGGCGAATGTTGAACTGCACACGCACCAAAATTCTTTGCCTCTCTGGTAACAACTGCCGCCGTTCTTACACTTGTTTTCCTTGCATTGTAAATATGGCTCTACAGAAAGAGAAAGAAAAAAACTACACGGGAGTCAAAATTGTTTTTTAACTGAATCATTTGTCGGTATTTCTCTAAAAATCACCGACGCCTTTCATTTTATTATTAGGACATTTTCCCCCAGTTTAAATACAAATTACATTTTAAATTTCCTTCTCAAGAATATTTTAACATCTAAATACATCTAAAATAATTCGGAATGTAACTTTATTAATCAAACTTAGAGTATTAAGTATGGGTGATTCCAAAGTTCATAAATACGACTGTTTAGATTCCTTTTGTTCAAGGCTTTAAAATGAGCAACAGAAAGCCGTAATTAGAGAGAAGACGATGAAATCAAAAATAGCTGATCATATATAGATAGAAAAGGATAGTCATCAAGCTCTGTGGAATGAAGTAGAAATACTGGACAGAGAGCAATACTGGAGAGTTAGACGTCTGAAAGAATCAGCGCATATGCTAGGCTATGAGGATCCCCTTAGTAGGCTTAGCATAGAAATAAATACAATATGGGAGCCGTTAATAAAGAAAGAAAGACAAATGAGGGGAAGACTTCAACAGCTGGAGGAGAAAAAAAATGAAGTCTTGCTGAGTGCAGTCAATCATGACAATTAACATCAGTAGGCAGGTTGGGCTCCAGGTTTTCCACCCAGATTTGTTCTACGGCTGGCCCAGGCAGTGTAGTACTAAATAAAAACAAGACGAAATATCCGTAGGCATACACAACAGAACCAAAAAAATTTCCTCCGTTGTATTAATTAAAGGGTTCAATTCGAAATTCACTGACGATTACTTGATGGTCGAAACGTGATAACAAAGATAAGGAAATAGTCCTCATGTAAATTAAGTATTTTTGGTATCGTTTGCTTTCTTAAATAAATCCAAGCATCATTCCCTTCGTGGACAGCTTCAACATTAGTCATGGATTAACGTCCATTTTTAATGCCTCTTATATAAAAGCTGATGAAAAGTTCTTGACTCGGCCAAGAAACCAACCACCTCGCACATATTTGGTCATTTGATTATATTTTGGGAACTGAATCGGGTTGTTAACTTTTCAGCCCCCACCCTCGTATTATCCAGCAAACATTTCTTACCTTCAATTATGTTTTCTTCTTCTTCATCTTCATCATCGTCAAAGTCATCTTCGTTCAAATCGACACTTCGCTTGAGCCTCGTCAGATGAGCTGCACAAAGGAATATTTTTTACAGTTTGAGCGCCAGCAACAAATGAATCCAAAGAATGTTATTGAAATAAAGAAAATGGTTTCTTCACAACTTTCTATTGAAAATAAATTATACAATTCTGTTTTATTTGACCAACTGAGGAGACAACAGATGATAATTTCATTTATATTCTTTCCTTATTTAGAAGTGACATCAGATTCAGCAGTTAGTTCCTTTGAAAGGCAGCAAAGAAAAGCAACCAAGCTCTTCGACCTGAAGAAAATGTACAGCAGTAAAAATTCATGCTGTTTTGACTGGCCCCTTAAAATCCGAAATCACGTTTACTTTCACATTTTTCAATTGTCAACGATTTTACCATTTTCTATAGGCTAGTTATTCCTTTCCAAATCTTTGCTTGCGAAAAAACCGTTCCCCTTGGATTTTAAATTCCTCACCAGAGAGCAAGGTGACTTTCAGCTGAGAATTGCTACCGTAAAGAAAATAATTAAGTGTTGTTTTCAGGCCGGTAAATGTTATTAATAATGTTTATTATAAACAGAGCATTTACTTAAATATTTGTATCTATAAAAAGAATGTATAAACATAAAAATGTCTTAATAATAATAATATATATATATATATATATATATATATATATATATATATATATATATATATATATATATATATATATATATAAAGACATTTTTATTAATGTTATTTTATTAATAACATTTACCGGCCTGAATATTTATTATAAACAGAGCTGAAATACTTAAATATTTGTACTATAAAAAGAATGTATAAACATAAAAATGTCTTAAAATAATTGTCGAACTCTGTCCATTTCATAATTACAGTCATAGCACGTCAGACTTAATTATAGGATACAGGTTCGATTCCAATCGACGGACGCATATTTTCTACGAAATTTTTCGAACATTCAGGCCGTTAATTGTAATTAATCCTGTTTAATTAAAAAAAAAAAAAAAAACAAAAAAAAAACAAAAAAAAAACAGAGCATTTACTCAAATAAGTGTATCCATAAAAAACGTATAAACAGAAAATATATTAAAATATTTGTCGGATTTAATCCATTTCATATAAATAAAAGGTTTGTCACTTAAGTGATGTTACCTTCAGCCTCCCGATTTCAAAGTTTCGTAGACGTACCCGTGCACCCACTCGTCACGTAATTGACTGCTTATATTTCTCGATTTTTTATTTACACTTATCATTAGTGCAATTTTTTTTCCTAGTGCGTGTTTGCTTCGCGCGCCCATATGCCCCTCTGAGCGGATGTGCGTATGTGTAGGGTGTCGTGATTATATATTCTTTTCATTGCCCTACCCCCCACACACACACTCTTTACACTCACTCCTTAGCCTTTTTTCTCTTTTTTCTTTTCCCTCTTTTTTTTCAATTTCTTGCTATTTAATTTCCATTTTTTTTTCGTAGGGGGATATGTTATCGTTTTTAATTTTTGAACCTTCTAGTCCTCGCTTGATTTAGGAAAATTGTATTTCTTTTTTTTGTCATAAATAATTGATTTTAATGCTTAAATGATAAAGTAAATATTTATATATGTCTTCACTTGGTTATTATTTCGTTTTCTTATTTGGTTTGGTGGTATCTTAAGTATTAATTGTAGGAGGTTAGGTTTATAATTAAGCTTTTATTTATTATTGTTTGAATTTGTGTGCATATGCCTGTATTTGTGCCTTTTCGCACACGCACACACATACATACATATATGTATATAGATATACACACGTTCACATATATACACACACAAAGGCGAGTACGCAAGCACATGTACACTTGTGTCTATGCTTTGTTATGAATAAACTAGTACTTTAATGGTATAGTTATTTTTTCTATTTTTAGTGTATTAATTTTGGTTGGGTTTATGGAGTATTTTCTTTGCAGTTTGAATATTTGTATATAGAGCATGCAATATATACTCCCACTCACACACGCACGCACCCGTCCTCTGACACACATATATGTATTTTTAAATAGTGTTTATATAGTAAATTAAATATTTGCTTATATCATATTTTCTAATGTTTCATTTTTATCTAACGGATATTAGTTTATTTGTTTTTGCCTTGGTATTATATATTGAGGTATTAATTATGGGGATTAGGTTTGTTCGTTTGTAGTTGTTTGTGTGTATGTGTGTATATACACACACACACACACACGTGTAGATGTATATGTTTGTTCGTTTATTTATAAGTTTTTTTTAAAGTTTATATTATATTTATTTATTTTAATTAATGGTTAGATAGGAAAATAAGTATTTATTTATATGCCTACATTTATCAATTATTTCAATTTTCTCTATTTAAGAGTTTATTTTGGTTTCTAAAACTAATTACTGCTAATTTTTCCTCTAAGCATAATTTACAATTTTTACTGTTAATACAGTATGCAGCTATTCTTTTTATAATTCCCTATTTGATATTGGTGAGGATATTGTTTTATTTTTGGCTCCATATGTATTTTAATAGAGTTGTATTGCTTGTGTATATTTTTCAAAACGCATTTTGTCGTTATAATACCTTTTTTTTCTGTGGCGACTATATAAAATTCTTCGTTTGTGTTAATTTTATTAGTTACGATATAGCGACTATATTTAAATTTTTCTTTTGTTCGTTTGGTGTTAATTTGATGGATATTATTATTGTTATATAAATAAATTATATCTGTAAAAATAAGGTATAAACGAAAAAAATATTAAAATAATTGTTGGACTTGATCCATTTCATAATATGTTTCATTGTTTACGTTAAGATATATCTTGTGTAAGGTGTATGTTTATAAACAGTAATTCAGTCTTTATTGTTAACTTTTTGGGGTCACAGGTTCTATTCTTGTTGGTTACATTTGATGACAATTGTAATTAATTTGATGGAAAATATTTACTTTAATAAATTATATTTATAAAAATAATAAACAGAAAATATATTAAAATAATTGTCGGACTTAATTCATTTTCATAATACGTTTTCATTGTTTACATTAAGATATATTTCGTGAGCAGATATGATTGATCAAGAAAAATCGTCGAAGGTGTGTGTTTATAATCAGTAATTCGTACTTTGCTGAATGGTTAGCAGCACGTTAGATCAAATAATGGTTCCTTTTTGGGTTACAGGTCCGATTCCTGTCGGAGAAGCACATATTTTCTACAAAATTTCTCGAACATTTAGGCCGGTAAATGTAATTAATACTGTTTTTTTTTTAAAAAAAAAAAAAAAAAAAAAAAAGAGAATTTACTTGAATAAATTATATCTTTAACACTAACGCATAAAGGAAAAATATATTAAAATATATACATATAGTATGAAATGGATTAAATCCGACAATTCTTTTAACATATTTTCTATTTATACGTTATTTTAATAGATACAGTCTATTTAAGTAAATGCTCCGTTTTTTAAATAAACAGCATTAATTACATTCAAGCCGATAAACGTAATTAATACTGTTTATTTAAAAATGGAGTATTTACTTAAATAAATTTATCTATTGAAATTAACATATTAAGAGAATATATATATATATATATATATATATATATATATATATATATATATATATATATATATATATATATATATATGGTATCTCCAATTTTAGGGCGAGAAATTGAATTCCTGAATAATAAAAGCTTTGAAACATGTATAAAACGAAAGGATGGGAAAAATCTTATATAAATATTTTAAATTTTAAGGAGAATCAGAAATATATATATTTAAATACGTTGTTTATTTTGTGGAAACACAGTGACTAAAAAAAAAAATTACTTTTTTTTATACATAAATTTAAAAAATCTTCCAAAATTAATCTAATTATTGGATTTTAGTAAAACCTTTGGCATTTATGTAAAAGAGCGCGCGCGCACACAGACACACACACACACACACATCTTTTTTTTTTCGTTCGATTGTCCCCATGCATTTTTAAATCATTGATTTTCAATTGTATATCGAAGTGGATAACATTTAGGTTTATACTTTTAAAGATAAGACCTTGAAAGATAAAGACTAAAAAAAAAAAAAAAAATTAAAAGTCGAATACAAAAGGAATGTTGATCCGAATGCATTACTCTTGAATTTTTGAAAAATAAAAATAAAATATGGCCATTTTTGAATATATTGATTTTGTTTTTCAAAATTTAATGTCTTTTAAATATATAAATATATTGAGAAAGTATTCTTTGGAACTATTCTTAAAATCATTTTTTTAAAAATCTGTGATGGGATATTATTATAAACTACGGGAGCGTAGATAATTTCTGCTTTTCAAATGCAAAACTCTTTTTCAGTTTGCTCCGATACTTCACTTGTGTATAAGCTATAATATTTCTTTTTGTTTGCTGTTTAAATCATTCACAGTGAAAATGTTATTTCTTTAAATATCATAATTATTTTATTAAAAACTCAAATA
This sequence comes from Acanthosepion pharaonis, assembly GCA_903632075.3. NCBI lineage: Eukaryota > Metazoa > Mollusca > Cephalopoda > Sepiida > Sepiidae > Acanthosepion > Acanthosepion pharaonis. The sequence continues at coordinate 189,672 of CAHIKZ030000761.1, forward strand.
CATTTATCTGTACTTGTGTTTTTCTTAATTTTTTATAATCAGCATTTCATGTGACAGAGTAAACTTTCTAAAAGTAATGATACTTAAAAAAAAAAAAGTAGATAAATAATTAGTTGACAAAAAAATGATATACCGATTTTATTACTGGCCACCATACCTACAAATGGAAGGCATTTAATCTAGATTTGCCAACACGAATCTGTGTCGCAGGCCGACAAGCATGACGGAGACGAGTTACCGATGTTATAAAAATACATTTTTAAAGGTATATATATATATATATATATATATATATATATATATATATATATATATATATATATATATATATATATTTAGGCAGCAATTTTTCATTGATGCATGTTTCATTAAATAATTTATAAGCTTAATAACATTATCATTGAAAGACGAAAGACAGAATATGGTGATTTCCTTTCGTCATTCAATGATAATGTTACTAAGCTTATCAGACAATATGAAAGGAACTTACTTAAAATAAATAGACAAAACTTATCTATATTATTTAATGAAACATGCATATATATTTATGCACACACACACATACACACACACACACACACACACATATATATATATATATATATATATATATATGTGTGTGTGTGTGTGTGCGTGTATATATTTATATATATATATATGTGCCAAAAATAAATATGATTTCAAAATTGAAATTATTATTATGGATTACTTGTAATTGCATGTATGAGTGCCAGTATAAATAGTTATAAATAATTATTGACCGATTTTATCATTGTGATATTTTTGCATTATATCAAGTATTAAGAATATATTAACTAGGGTCCGCAAATTGAAGGAGAGAGTTATCAATAATCATGTTCTGACTTCGAATCTGCGGTTATTTCTCTTTAACTCTCTCTTTTTTATTATTATTTATTTTTAAATGTACTTTTTATCACATAAAATTTGTTGAGGCGCTAGCAAATGTTCACTCTGAAAATACGGCCCATAGAAAAAGAAACGTCTCGGAACCACTTCTGTAAAGATTATGAACAACAGATAGACAGAAAATATTTCCGAATGGACGCTAAGAAATGAGCTATGACGAACCTAAAAGTTCAATAGACAGGGAAGAAATGTGAGCCGGGCGATAATCTAAGCTATCTACTCCTGTAAATATTTTATATATTCTCGCTTGGAACATCCTTCTTCTTGGCGCTACAGAATCATAAAGATATATAACAAAAAACAACAACAACTAAAATGGATAGCGAAGTGTAACTCGAAGAGCATATAATGACATAATCGAGTGGTTGATGTTCCAGACTACTTCAAACAAAAGGTTAGGAAGGAAACCCCCATCAGTACTGGAAAGAGCAATAACGGTAAATTTGTGAAACATATTTTCCTGAAAAATTGTTTTGATAGAAACGGAAGTAGCATTGGCTGCTCGGTCAATGAATGCCAAAAGTTTCCATATAATATTACTATGACTTAGGCTTATAACAAAATTAGTACAAACTTTTCCTCGTCCCATTTACTATCTTGTGATCTTCAGTGTTACCAAATGCTTCTCGACCTCAAGTGTTGTGATTAAAAACAATTGTTATAAGGTGGAATAAAACTCGTAAGAGGGTAAGTGTTTCCATTATGTTGTTAATCGTGTTTAAAGACGAGTTAAATATTAAAAAAGATTATATCAAAATTTTATAAATACAAAAGGGAAAAGATTCCTGAAACTATCACAGGAGTAGAGACCACTTGAAATCGCACTAGCCTATGAAATCTCCTAATTCTATTTACCTCTTCTGGCCTATTTACTTATCTCTCTTATTTATTAATATTCCTTAACGTGACTCACACAGCAGGCGATACATCATTGATCAGCCTGTCCCTCAAATTTCAGTAAATACCTCTAACCTGGGTTTCTGAAGTGGAAAAAACTCACCAGCAAAAATGAATGAATAATAAGCAGGTTAGCAAAGGACAAGCCGAAGAGAACGCAATCGCCATTTTTTTTTCTTGAATCGGAAGCCATAGCTACTACTTGTAACCGGGAGCGGAAGTAGCCTATGGAGCAAATGGCAGTAGTAACCGCAACCACGGCTGCGCAGTAGGCGTATATGCATTCCACACGAAGCTGTTAACGGATGCCATCTTCGGTAGCGTTAAGCCACGCAAAGAACAAATAAAATAAGGCAATCACCTGATGAAAAGGAATTGATGTAAATGATGCATCACTCTAATCGAATTGACGGCGAAGGTTATTAATGCTTTGTTTTAGAAACTCGATTTCTCTCTGATGTTTGCGGATGTTTGAGGATGTGGTGATAAAGACATGATTACACCAACGGCAACACAGCGACCAACTGAGCTGTAACACTGTTATAGCAATGTTTTGTTTTGACTATAGTACTAAATAGAATGGGGTCAGATACGGATTTGAGAATAGAAAAAAACGAAAAAAAGCAGGTTTAATTTCCTCTTTCATATTCACCAGGAACGAGCTTTACTCATATTTATTATGAGTAAAATTCACTTCAGATCACATGTAAAAGTTTTTTTTATACAATTTATACAATTCAGTGAAGAAATGGAATAGAAGAATGCTAGAGAAATCTTAGAAGTGTCTAAGAAGTTTATTCAGCCTTTATTGCGTGAAGATTCTTCCAAAATTTCTTGCTGATACTCTTTACCCTTTGTGTTTAATGCGGAAAAATGTGCGGCAAAACTCCGGAAATGGGGCTTATGGTAAGGGTAAATTAGGTGCAAGCATGTGTGGAAAATGTTCTGTGAAGCGTAGAAAATATTTTGAGACCAAGAGCAAAGAACTTCTTGAAAGACTGCAGCAGAACTTGAAAACTGATGAATTGGCGGAATATTTAAAGAAAGACACAGAACACAGAACACGTGAATCTTCAGAATTATTACAAAAGTCAAAAGCCTGAATGATGCATTGGAATCTAAAAGACTTGTTTGAACAAAGAAATTCATCTTCGTATTGCAAATTTGACATAGCAATCAATTATGGAACTGAAGTGGGAAGTTCTTCTAAATGCCGGTGAATTCTCTCCATATAACATTTTAGACTTATTTCGCTTAATGCATGGTTCTTTGGCCGGACAGCGGTTCAAACAAGATGAAGATTCCGAAAGATTCCTCGAAGAATTGACTGAATCAAAACTGGAAACGTGATTTTAAGGTGGAACATACAGTTTGGCTGAAAGTTAACGTAATGAAATAAAATAAAAAAAACAGGGAAATATTTTTGATGACTGAATAATGATGTCCTGAATTTATTTTATTTTTCTAATGTTGGAAATTTTTTTCATCCAGCTAATGTCATTTGTTCAGGACAAAAACCAGTGTTCAACTTGGGGTTCTACGTTGCTAAAATCTCCAATAATTAAGCTATTAATTTTATTACCATTATCAAATCGCTAAAAGCGTCATGTCTTTTCAAGACTTCGGCGATCATAGCTCTCCACAGATTGCTTTATTATCTGTGAACTCAAATGACTTTTAGTTAAGATAGAAGAATAGATATCCATTATTTTCTCCACGGTTAGGAATTTAAAATTTTATTTTCTTTAAGATCGCAAGCAAGCAAAAGCTAGGCAACCCAATCTACTGTCCCATTTAACTGACAGCTGTGAGAAGACGAGATGAAAAGCACATTTGAACGAAAAGGATACACAACAGAAAAAAAGCTTAAAATCTGAACTCGGCTCACCGATTCTACTTGCAGTGCGCATGTCTGTGACACTGTGACCCGTATTACCAGCAAAACAGAATGCATATAAAATGTGAAGATAATATAATAATTGAGAGGCTGCTTATATGAATCAATCATTTTATTTCCGTGAACAAAATCGTTAAACTTTATAAAGCGTCACTGACGATGAATAGATAGCGACGAATCTGCTCCACATTCGAAAATCTAGAAAATGAATTAAAATAAAATAATAAACGAATAAACGTATATATGACATCGGCTCTTTTCTTCATGCTTATTTTTATCCACGAAGTCTTTTATTGATATTTGGTAAACTTAGTTTGGAACAAGGTTAAAAGTTGGGGGTATCCAGTGGGAATCTGAATCACTATATTAGTAATGGTCTGTGAGATTTGCTTAATCAATTTACACAATATTTGATAGCCAATGAAACCTCAGAAGCAATAATCTAAAATAAACAAACAAGTAGAAATAATTCACCATTAACTGTAAGGAGAGAGAATTCAATGCTGTAAACAAAATTAATGGCATTATTAAAATCTAGCAGGTGTGGAAATCTACCTTTTTGGGTGGCATCGTATCAGAAGTTTGAAAGTGAAAAGGAATAGGACAATATGTTTATTAGAAAATGAGAAAGGTATTAAGAGATTGGAAAATGTCCATAGAAACGAAAAAAAAAAAAAAAGAATGCTGGACTCTTACATAATTTTTAATCTCTAATATAGCAATAAATGCTGGATAATTTCACCAAAGATGAAGAAAATACTTGAAGCGACAGAGATATCGTTTTGACGGCGAATGTTGAGAATAGCATGGAAAGAGTATGAGAGAAACGGGGAAGTTCAAACCTGAATGAACATGTGAGTGTGTATGTGTGTTAGTGAGAGAAAGAAAGAGAGAAAGAGAGAGAGAGAGCAGTAGGATAATCAATATAAGGTCACACTTTTGGAAGGAAATCTTTCTAATTTGAAATTTGGTAAGAATATACAATACTTTCGTCCCGGTTAAAAAAAAATGAAATTGTGTACAATATTAATTTTTTTTTTTTAACTATAGCCGATTTCAATTTAATATCTAATTTTATTATATACATGTTTTGAAAGCATGAAAACATTCAATTTTTGTTAAAGCTAAGTTCGGAAACTGATGACATTGTTTTAATTTTCGTTTTTTTTATTTTATTTTGGCTTTTCTTTTACCAGTACTTATTATTATAAATGCCTGTAAGACAGATTGAATGGTTATAACGACTTAGATAAGATTGGACATAATCATAAAGTTATCAGCCATAAGGTAATGTTCTTTTTGAGAACTCAAGGCTCCATCTAAAAAGTTTTAAAAAATGGGTACATACAAAACTCTTCATCAATTGGGGTATATGTAACTATTTATTGAGAAACAATTTTAAGGTGTGTTTTCAGCCATAAATAAAATAATCAATGAAATTTACCCGTTTGAAAATAAAAATACTGAAATATGCCGAGATCATTTTCATCTTTTCTTAGGTATGCCCAAGGCGCGAGAAGGTGTTACTCCGTATTTTTATAGCAAATTTTCCATTTTATTATCTCTGCCTTCTCAAAATTCTCAAACTTTACAACTATCATATGCAAAATTACTGACTCATTGGCATTTCGTATTTAATATACAGGGCCACTTAATTAATTACAAATATAACTTATAAAGTTATTTTTCTAATAATACCACAAATGGCTGTATTGACATCAGAGGATTAATTGCATTGTTTAATAAGTGAATCAATTTGCTGTGAATACGGAAAGCTTTTCTTCGCACATGCGTAACCGTAAATGTGTGTGTGTGTGTGTGTGTGTGTGTGTGTGTGATATAGAGATTGGGAGAGAAACACATGTGAATGTTCATTGAAGTTGATACAGTTATAGAACATCTCCAATATTACGTATATATATATATATATATATATATATATATATATATATATATATATATATATATATATATATCTCCAACCAAATATGTTAGCGCTATCTCTGATATTCACTGCTTTTAATAAGCACCTGCGCATATAATATATAAATAATTATACATATATATATATTTATTTATATTTATATACACTTTTCACACACACACACACACACACACACACACACACACACACACACACACACAAATATAATATATATATATATATATATATATATATATATATGAAGAAATATAGTTTTAGGGGTGCTATATTTATGGGATAAAAAACTCAATATCAGAGATAAAGCGTATGTAAATATAAATATAAAAGTGAATATTGAAGTCAAAACTCAGGCGACAGGCTATTTTATGCTAGGCGCAATCGAATATATATATATATATATATATGAATTAAATTTAGAAAAAAAAGGTTTCTTTTTAAGTCTCACCTAATCGTTTTTTTCTTGCTAGTGTACCACTAGTCTTCTTAGTGTCCCTGTTACTATTCGTTGAATTGAGATAGTTTATACTGGGCGTCATCTTCTCATCTTTCTGTGGCAAGTCTTTTCTGTTTGAAAATTCCTGTTTGTCCTTCGTATCATAAACACCCGGCAGCTGAAAGGCAAATAGACAAGTGCATAGAAACAATAAAGGAAGGCTTCGAACGTTAAACATGATAGAAACTACGCCATTTCTCAAGTAACGGTCATCAACGACTCGCCTTCTTTCAAAACTACTTTGACGTCATGAGGCAAAACGCTATTTCCGTTATCATCATCGTGACATTATTCTTTTATTTTGATTTCTTTCATTCTTGAAATTTCACGCAAAATATACTAAAGAACTCATGGATTTTATATTTATTGGAAGATTCATTTCAAAACATTTTTCAGAATAATTGTAAAATTGAATATTATCTGAAGGTTGAATATTGCTCGAATTAATATGGCGTCTTATGATTAATTTAGGACTATAATCTCCACGTTCGTCTTTAAAGAGATTGTAGATGAATTATAGATGAATTCACTATTTTCATTAAATACCTCCATTCGTTGATGTTAACAGCAAACTATATAATCTATATCTAGTTGAATAATCCGTAATTATTGAAATTTTACTAAAAAGTCTAATCAATCTCTGGCTATTGAAATTTTTCGTTTTGTTTTTTCCAAACTGCGGGAAACCAGACGACGGCAGATGCAAAAACAGATCCTAAATGAAGGCTATGCGTAAGCTTTAAATTCATCTATGTCATTAAAAAAAATGGCGTGAAAAAGTAAAACAAAAGGAAGGAAAGAAAACCAAAAGGCATGAAATTTGCATTTTAATTTTCGGTTTCAATTTGAAACAAAATATAATGAGCCTTTCAAAAAGGGAGCCATCCAAAACATTGAATTTTTTTCTTTCTTCCCTTTACATTTTCACATGCCTGAAGATGACAGATGTGAGTCGAAAACTCGGACATAGCCATGAATATTTTTTGTATCTGCAGCAGCCATATTTTCGGAAGGTTACTCGCGATTTAAAAAAGACGATAGATAAATTCAATCGACATAGATTTTAATGAAGCTAGGCTAATTATACTAAATTGTTGAAATCTTTTATGCTTTTGTTTTACAATATACTGCGCATATCTAAACATCTCTAAAGTAGATGAGTTTTTAATACAGATTGTTCCTTCTCCTATACTGGTTACCAATCATAGCTAGAGAGCTCATGCTACCCTACTATTTAATCCATTCCTGAGTAAACTACATCCAGCAGCAAGGTCTCTGATCGGGAAATTAGGAGCTTTGAGGTGTGATATTTGTAGGACCAGATGGATGGGCCAAAGGATGGATTTTATCCAATTTAGACATGTGTGTGACTAAAAGAAGGCAACAAGAAGGCTGTAGTGTTATGATATGGGCTGGAATTGTCGACCAAACCATTAATGAACCATTCAAAGTCGATGAAAGAGTTAAATTAGGTACCTCCACTTTTTCGTGGAAAACAGCAGAGCATAATGAAAAAAGCCACAAACTTAAAACAGTTTTATCATCAGAATGTTCATGCTATTAAGATGAAAGACCAAAATATTTTTTGATTATTTTTTAAATTTTTTAATCCTTTCTAACACGTTCGAAATTTTGATTCAAAATAATCTTTTATTTACGTCATCGCTGGACGTAATAATTACAAATACATTTTTGGCGCTTTTTTCCAGTGAAAACACATTGATTTCGAAATTCTTGCAAAAATCAAATAATTGTCGGATTTTAATGAAACCTCCAGGATCTATTCACAAATGAATGAAATTATTCTTGAACTTTTTTTTTTAGAAAATCTTGGTAAAGCATATTTTTTACAGATGTTACCCCCCACTTATTTACTTACATGAAATTTCTTGAAATTCCTTTCTATTTCCAGAATTTTTTAAATCATCTATTTTCTTTCAAACTTTTACTATTCTAAATGAAAATCTGCTACAAATAGTAAACTATAAAAATGCAATGAAACTATGACATTAGTTAAGCTTTTAACTGCTTTTGTAAATAAGTTATATTAAGGACATTATTGCCTGAAGAAATAAAAAAAATTTTGATGAATAATTAATTTTTACAAGAATTTTTCATTTTTTTAAATTTTTTAATTATAATAATTTATAATAGTTTCAAAATCGTTTAAAATTCTATATTACTCTATTTCCTGGATGTGATATTGTAATTTAAGTTGAAACGAAATTTATGGATCCAAAATTGAAAAAATTAATAAACTTCGTTTTACTATTCTATTTTTAAAATATATATTTTTTATTTTTTCACTAATTGTTTCATTTTTTTTTATCTATGATAGCCTAAACATGTCGTTAATATGAAAAGTTCACTTACTTGGATTGAAGAAAATAGAAAAATGTTTTTTAGCTAATGTTAATTAAAGTTTATTAACTATTAATGATTAAACAATATTTTACTTATAAAAGATTTCCACATCAGTTAATTTTCTTGCTTACGTATCTTATATTAATTTCATCTATTATTAGAATTTAAAATTGATTTAAGAAAATTTTATAGTACTTTAATTTTTTCTATTTTTTTTTATAAAACATCTTCAAACGTAACCAAAAGTCAATAAAATATTAAATAATTGCTGAAAGTATGATAATTTGTAAAAGTTATTAGGTAGTTAAAAACGAAAAAAAATGTGTTCACTTAGATTTCGTAAATTTATGTCAATTCTGGTCATCTATACTAGCTGTCATTGCCTCGGAATTTATCGTCAATAAAGATCAAAGAAAAACAGGACATGTCGTTAAGAAATGCTTGTATATTTTTTATGCTATAAGTAAGTAATGTTTATTTCGAATCAGATTAAGTTAACTTTAAATTTGCTAATTTTACTCAAATAACTTGTCACAAATATATATTTTATTTTTTGAAAAATTTTAAAACTGATAATTTTGTTTTGTTTACAAATTTCTTAAGATTAAGAAAATGGCTTCTTTTAAGAAAATTTTCTTAAATCATCCAAAAAGGTGAGATACCGATCTATATAATTTTTATTTGAAATACACCAAAATATTTTGCTTACTGGAAATCATTTAGCTTTCAATTAAAGCTTAAATTAAATCTTCAAGAATACTTTTTAATTTTAAAAAAAAAAGTTTTAAATGTTAGGTATCGAAAATTTATACCGAATTAGTGAAAGTCGCTAAGTTAAACTGAACAGTGGTAACTATTTTGATTTTATGAACAAGATTTTCTTTACATGATCTCAGTCACGCAGTTTCAAAGTGAAGTGTGTATTTATGAACGAAAATGCTCCTTCTCATGTATCTAAGCTCATCCGTGAATTCTTTGATCATAAAAGATTTACAGGAGAGAAGATAATGTAATGGCCACCATTGACTTCTGGTGTGAATTCTATTGAAAATCTATGGTCAGTTGGGAAGATGAAATTGTATGAAGGTAACAAACAATATAACAGCAAAGCAGACTTATGGGAAGCAATTAAAACAACCATATCAGAAATTGAACATGCTGAAGTAAAAAATTAACAAAATCAATCGATGATAGATTCACTTCATTGAGAAGAAAGGTCATTATATTAAAATGTAAAGGATTCATAAACTTATCATATGTGTTTGTTATTTGTTCTATTATAGGTGTTGATAGATTTCTGATGATTTTATTAACTTTTTGAAGTAAAATGTGATTATTATCGACCAAAGCATTATTGGACCATTCAAAGCTGATGAAGGAGTTAAACTGAAAAATGCTAACTACTATGATTTTATGAAGAAGACTTTCTTTGCACAGTACAAGTCCCAATCTTGCAGTTTCAAAGGGAAGTGTGTATTTATGAACGAAAACGCTCCTTCTCATGTATCTAAGCTTATCTGTGAATTCTTTGATCATAAAAGATTTACAAGAGAGAAGATAATTTAATAGCCATTATCAAGTCCTGATCTGAATTTGATCGAAAATCTATAGTGAATTGTGAAAATGAAATTATATGAAGGTGACAAACAATATAACAGCAAAGCAGACTTTTGAGAAGCAATTAAAACTACCATACCGGAAATTGAACACGTTGGAGTAAAAATATTAACAAAATCAATGGATAATATTCTCTGGCAGTTATTGAGAAGAACGGTCAATATCTGTCTATATTTCTGAGATGAGGTATTATGTATACTATTTATGTTATTCGGACTATTGTCCTCATCTTTGTTGCCATATTTATCACAACGTTTCGTCCGCTGTACGCTCCGGTCTTCTTCAGGTGGTAGGAATGTTGAACTGAACCCTTTATTCCGCTCACTGGGGTAAACTGTTCTAGTTCCACGTACCATGTTTAATGGATGTCAGTTATCAGTTATCTCATGTTAAATTCCCTCTGAAAGTTCTCCACTGTGCCATGTGTCCTCATGTGGATAAAGGCGTTAGTTAGATCTAGTGACAGGACCCAAAGAGTGTGAGTTCAATACCCGTTTAGGGCAGTGGAGAACTTTCAGAGGGAAATTAACAGTGTAAGGGTCAGTATATTAAAATGTAAAGGATTCAGAAACTTATCATATATGTTTGTTATTTTTTCTATTATAGGTGTTGATTAAATTTTGATGATTTTATTATCTTTTGAAGTAAAATGTGATTATTTGGTTTTGCTTAATAACGTCAGGCATCAGTTTTTTAGAATACGAAAATATCAAATCACTTGAATAAAACTTATTGAGTGCTCCAGATCTACACCTTGCTCAGAAAAGCATCATTAATTTTTCTTAATATCTTGGTAAAGACATTTTAGTAATTAACTGTAATTAATAATGAATTAAATATGTTTTTCATCCAATACAAGTATGAGGGTAAGTTAGAAATTATCTGCATTTTCACCATAACATATAAAATAACAAAAGTCCGGATAATTTTTGACTTTCCATTGTAATTCTGTCTTCTGTCTTATTCTTTATTTATGTGTTCAGTGATAAATTTCTTGAATCTTATTTTCAAGACTATAATCTTCTGAGCTAAAAACCTACGATACAAATGAACTTTTTGTTTTTCATTGCATTCTCCGATCTGTTCTAAATTCGAGATCCGCCTCTGAATAAATGTGAATCTCACTGATATTGTTCATGAGTTGTTACTTACAAACGATAGAAATCCAGAAATTATTTTTAAAATTGCTCAGATTTATTAAATTTTTTTTGTGAGTGGGTGGGGTGGGAGATTAACACCTGTGTAGAGTATGAAATTAGTTCTCTTTGAAATAATTCATATTATATATATCATCAAAATTAAAGTATTTAGCAATATAATTAGGATTTATATGACATTTTCAAATTAGAGTGTTACTGTATAGATTGTCAAATTACATTTTTAAATTTATCTATTTTTTATTTGTTTTGCCTAAGCCGTTGAAGCAGCATCTTCGGAACAGCTGGTTGAAAATTGATATAAATTCATATATTATACTGTCAGCAAAGTGACACAGTGAATTTTAATCGACCAGTCAAAAGAATATTAAAATTGACAGTTAAGAGATGTTTAGCAAACTGGTGTAGGGACCTGGCGACGAAAAAGGTTTTTTTTTTTTTTTGCATAATTATTTTACATTAGCTACCCCCACAAAAACCCTAAAAAATGAGGATTCATTCATGAAAAAAATGCCCAAAGTTTTATCCGCAACATCTTTATGTTATTAAGATGAAAAGCCAAGGGATTTTTGATTATTAATTAAATTATATTTATCTTCAAATTTTGTTTGAAAAATTTTGTTTTTCTTACGTCCGCGGTTGGCCATAAAATATCATGGGAGATCTGAGCGTTTTTTTTTTTTGCGGTGCCAAACGCAAACCCATTTTGAAATTCTTGCAGGAATTATTCACAAATGAAGGGAATTGCTTTTTAAATGTTTTTTTTTTAAGAAAATCTTGCTAAAAAGATTTTTTACAACTGTTAGCCCATCAGTTATTTAATTTTATGAAATTTTGAGCAATTAACTTTTTTTAGCGCTTAATGTTTATAAGGACAAGTTATTGGAGAATTTAAATTCTTTTTCAGTAAACAAGACCCCAATACAGAAAATCTGCTCTGAATCATAAAATAAAAAATGCAATAAGACTAAAACATTATTTAATTAGAAAAGCTTTTAGTTGCTTTTATGAATAAGATATATTATGGACACTATTGTCTTAAGAAGAAAAGTTTTTTCGCTGAATAATGAATATTTACAAGAATTGTTTTCATTTTTCTCTTTAGTTTTAAATCTTTTAAAATTCTGTATTAATTTGTAGCGATTAGGTGAGGTAAAATCTATATTTACTAATCATAAAAGGAAAAGCTTACTACTATTCAGCAAGCCTCAATATTTTAAAACGAATTTTGAATTTTTGTGTGTGTAAACGTGCCAATCTTATAAATACGGACGTTCATACACGACATTATCAGAAATTTTAAAAGATTACTTGGTAGTTAAAAAATATATATAATTTTAAAAAGGCGTTCATGTTATCGTCGCCAGTTAATTGTTACAATAATTGTCTCACTTTAAAAAAATTCCCAAACATAAGTCTAGCGAGAAAGTCGTAATCACCACATAAAAACACCCACCACCATTTTAAAATTGCTTTTCGACGATATTTTAAACTAAAAGCAAATAATATTTGTTTCAAATCAGATTAATTAAACGTTAAAGAAGCTAATCTTCTTCCAATGACATTTCAGAAAAGTAGGTCTTATTTTTTAAACATTTTTTTATAAAAAGAATTACGTTGTGTTGAAAGATTTGTTAATATGGTTAAAATTAGCGATTTTTATCGATTAAAAAATTCTCATTCCAATCAACTCAAATTCATTTTGAAATATTGCAAATAATTTTGCTTATTGGAAATATTAAATTTAATCTACCAGTTTGAAATTAAAAACTAAAATAAAGCTTCAAAAAAGTTTTTTTTTTCCTTTTTAAAAATACATTTTAAACCTAATGTATCGCTTTTTGAAGGTGCCTACATGAAAGGGACCATCTAAATATACTTGGGGAGCAGTTTATTTACAATTTTCATCTTCCCACCAAGTAAAACTCATTACTATTTAATTTTCACTATTTAATCAACATTTCTTAACTATTTTCTTGTGAAATAATTAGACGAACAGTATGTTGTGCTACCACTCTCTTATACGGACTACAATCAATATTTAAAAATTAACTTCCTGAATTGAGCTAAATTCTTAATATTTTTTTTATTATTAAGGCAAGAATGTGGCAAGGGAGAAGATTGAAAGCAAGCAAGAGAAAACACTAACAATCAACGTGACTTACTCATTACCTACCACAAATATCATCACCCCACTCCAAACCCCTCCGCCAGCTACATCAGGGCCTTTGATCTCACGAAACCAACTCATCCTAACGCCGGATTTATAAAAAGTTCTTTTCCTTTTTTTTTGCGCTTCTCTTTCTTCTCTTTCATTTTAATTACCGTAATTAATCATGGCAAAATCTGTATTTTACTCTTTCATTGCAAATCTCCCGAATAAAATCTGCTATGCTAAGTACGTCTTCCCTGCTGTTGTTCAACCATTCCTAGTTTCTCAGAATACGACCATTATATTTGGTTTTGTTAGTTTTGCTATTTTAAATCTTACTTCTTCTTCGTTTTCTATATGCCGTGTCCCTTCAGGACGTGAGTGATCATGGCTCTCCACAATTTCCTATCCTTTGTAGCTCTTAGTAAATTTTGTCTTTTTGCTATCTCTTCTAATCCTTGTTCTGCCAACTATTTAAACAAGCTCGTTAGAGAGGTTATACGCTACTTTCCTCTGTCCCTCTTGCATTCAATATGTCCTGTGAGTATCATATTCTCCAAGCCCTACTTCTTCATGATGCGCCCCAGAAATTTCAGCTATTTCTACGGATAAGTGTCTTTTTTTTAAATTTTCTCTAAAACTTTGTCGTTGCCCACATATCCATTCCATTGTATTCTCAGCGTCCAAATGGAGAATCATATTTCTTTTGCCTGAAATCTCTTTTTCAGCTGTCATGAAATTTTTCAGCATATAAGAGGACTGATATCCCGCAACATTTCAGTACCCTTTTCTTTGTCTCATGTAAAATTTTCCTATTTCTTAATACTTTGCTTATCTTTTGGAATGCATCTTTGTCTATTCCACTGCGTCTTTGGATTTCAGTGTCACACTTTCCGTTTTCCGTTAAAACAATTCCCAAATATTTGAATTTCCGCACTTGTTTGATTTTGGTATCTCCAATTTTCAATTCACACTTTGGGTGTTAATGTGTTAATGTTGCTAAAAATGACGTGATATGTTTACATTTAAATTTACTATATGTAAAATAAACAATAATGGTTTTAAAATATACTTAAGACGAGGAGATGCTGAAAAGTTATCAACACGACGCACTTACTAAAACCTCACCAAATATCGGATCTGACTGGTTGAATCGAGAACTTTTCAGCGCTTTCTTATGTTTAGAATGAAATAAGTTTTCTTCAGGTGGTTGGAATGTCGAAGTGAACCTTTTATTTCGCACGTGGAACTAGAACAGTCTACCCCAGTGAGCGAAATAAAGGGTTCAGTTCGACATTCCAACCACCTGAAGAAGGCCGGAGCGTACAACGGCTGAAACATTGTAATAAATATGTCCTGTGAGTATCAGATTTTCCAAGCTTTTTTTCCTCATTATGTACCCCAGATACCTCAACTGTCTCTTCCTGATGTTAAGTATAAGTTTCTTTTCTGTTTCCATTTTCTCTAAATTTTTGTCGTTGCTCACATGTTTGGTCCATGGTATTCTCAGCATCCTTCTGTAGAACCACATTTCTCTTGTTTCAAATCTCCTCTTCATCTTTGAGGAGATCATCCAATACTCACTGTCATACAGAAATCACATAGCAGTTTAGTACCCTTTTCCTTGTTTCATGCATAAATTTTCCTATTTCTTAATACTCTGCTTATATTTTGGAATGCATCTTTGTCTATTCCAATGCGTCTTTGGATTTCAGTGTCGCACTTTCCGTCCTCTGTTAAAACAATTCCTAGATAATTAATTCTTTGTATTTGTTTAATTTATTTCCCCAAAATGTGAAATTGGTATTTTGGGCTCTTCTTTTTACTGACAACCATACATTCTGTCTTTTTACAATTCCTGTTTAGTCTTTTCTTCTAGCTTTCCTTTATTTCCTCAGTAAGAGTTCTTGTAGCCTTCTTTCTATGTCTGATCAAACACTGTGTCCTCTGCATATGGCCACCAATAAAGAATCCTTGTAGGACTTTTAATTCTCTAAGTATTGATTCACTGTAAAGTTTGAAAAAATTCGATAAGAAGTCACATCCTTGTCTTACATCACTTGCTTTTTTTGTATATAGACTGAATTCATTCTCTCTCTGGATGCAGGCAGTTTGTTCCCAGTATAAGTTTTGTATTATTCAGATATCCTTTCCATATAAATCATGCTTACATATCAGTTACAACAGTTCTTTGCGATGTATTTTATCAACATTTACAAAATCTATAATATATATAATCTTAGGTATACATCCTTTTACATCTGTATTTCTCTTTCTCATATCATTCTAAGCATAAATTTTGCATTCCTTGTTCCAGTGTCTTTAACGAAACCACACTGCTCTTGACCTATTTTCAGCCTGATTTTGCAGAGCACTTTATTCCTCAGATATAGGATGTTAAATTTTGTTATGTAACTCATGGCTTCTTAGGCAGCGCTATGAAAATGGATCTACTTAGGTCTTCCGGTATATCACCACTGTCGTATATTTCATTTATTATGTTTGTAATTTTATCAATGTCGAAATCATTTCAATTTGAATCAGTCAGTAGTTCACTACCGACTGTTCGGTTGAACTCTCTTCCTACGGACGGGAGGAACCCGGAGAAGGCTACGCCGAAGGGCGGAGTCTCCTTCGGGGAGGTAAAACCGGCCCTGAACCCGTTTATACGGGTTCAATGGGCATATTTTGGGCCGAGCCCACGGACTCGGAATGCCCACGTTAAAAAGGCCTTGTGCCACATGACACCCTCGTGGGGGGGGGTGACTGAATATCATCATTTCAATTTGCCAGCATCTCTCATAATTCCATCTAGTCTTCCATGTTTTGTTCTTGTTCAGTTTGGTCAGTGCTGATTTAACGTCAGATTTTAATATTTTTTGTCCTTCAATATTTTTCTCTGTTGCAGGCTGTTCTCTCTCGTCGTGTAAGTGTTTCCCAATGCATTGTTTTCTCTAATATTACTGTTACGTTCTTGGAGTGTATGCATCCTATTGGTGAACTTGTATTTTGTAGTTCTTTAATTCTTTTATGCATCTCTGATTTGACTGCAATACTCATTCATTCTATTTCTTTACAATTTCTGTTGTATCATTCCTATTTTGCCTGCCTGCATTTTTTCTTAGTATCTTTGTTCTATATTCTGTGCTATAGCTTGGTATTGCTTGCTGTCACATTTTCATCATGTCGAGATTTACAACTGTCAGCCATTCTTTTATTCTTTGTGTAGTTTATTTGATGTTATTAACGCTTCTTTTAATGTGTCCCACTTCGAATTTCCTTCCACCTTTAGTTCATTGTGTACGCTAATAATGCTGCCCGTATTCTGCTCCTTCAAATACGAATGTGTCTGTCTTATTGCAATGTGGGTGCTGCCTTGCCCCCCCCGCCACAATTTTTATAGTTTTGGTCTACGGTTACATAACACTAAAATGTGGTCGCTTCCGAAGTCAGCACTTGGGTATGATTTTACAAATTAAAACTGCATTCCTGAATATCTTATTGATCGTTATGCAATCAATTTGATTCTTCGTTTCTACTCCTAGTCATCTTCAAATCTATATAGGCCTTGGGGGTTTGAAAAGTACAGGCTTCAAAATGCATGAACAGCACTAAATCGCTCAGGAGATCGAATATAGATCGTAAAATCATAAATGCCCCCCTCCCACGAAATGATTATTCTTGTAAGATTAAAATATATAATCTTTCTTTTTCTCTTTGCGTCGTGTCTCTTCAGGATATGTGCAATCATGGCTCTTCATAGTTATCAGTCGATTCTTACTCTCAACAACTCTTTTTCTTCTATGATCGTTCTATCTCTTTGCCATCCATTTGCACAAAATTGTCAACTATGTATCTCGTTGTTTGCCTCTTTCCCATTACCCTTCAGTGTGCCCTGTGAATTTTAAATTCTCCGAGCCTTTATAAAACCCATAAAAATATAAAGAAGGTGGAAAACAGAATTTAATAATTCTTTGAGGATGTTGTAAACTTGAAAGTTGAAGATCAAAATGGTGGTCTAAATCGTGGCTAAAATAGTTTCACATTTCCCACGGGTGTCCGCGATTGGTGAGCCCAATATTTTAAATCCTGTTTTATAAGACATGCAAGGAAGCCATTACACTTGAAGTATTACACAATATTTCTTCCCTACATCTCATTTCCTGTTGGCCTTGTGTCACATTAAGCTAACCACGCATTGATTGAATAATAATATCAGTTATGGTTTAATTAGTTTACTTGCGTTTTCCTTGTCGCTCATATTGGCGCAAAATCATGGCTGATTGATTGCTGTGATATTTACATCTGCGTTGTTCTCTGGTCAAAACGATTAGCATTGACGTTTGGTTACTTGAGCCGTAACGCCAATTCATGACGTATAACTCCAAATGACCTGCGTATCTCCTTTTTTGCATTCGGCTTCAGTATCGGTTCCTGTATGAAGCTCTCAAATAAGCAGTATTAAGGACTGACGTCGCAGCAGTAGTGAGACTACTCAGTGTGTTCTTAGTCAAATGGTAGGTGTATGTTACAGAACACTTGTGTTATTTGGTGGGAAATACGGTGCTTGGATTGATAGCTACATTGCAGTCAAGGATTCCGATACTCAACATGTAAATCTTTATCTGGATTTGAACCCTGGATGTAAAAGCACAATCTACGTATCCACATAAAAAATGGTAATGTTTAAGAAGAAAAAAGAAGAAAGAATGCGAAAATACAACAGGATCTCTTTATCTGTGATAGATTTTATGCCATGAGTTTTTAGTATGAAGTCTACCACAGATGAAGAAATCCTGTTCTCTTTTCGCGTACTTTGCATCTTGTTTTAGAACTGCTATGTAACGTTGACATAATTGGAAAGGGTGTTAAAATAATCCAGAATCTATACTGGTTGCAAAAGGCTTGAATAAGGATAGAAAATGAATTCAGTAAATATACAAAAATAGGAAGGGGCGTAAGACAAGATGTGTTTTCTCACCAGACTTATTCAACGTATACAGCGAGAAGATTCTGAGAGAATTAGAGGTCCTACCAGGATTCATTATTAGCGGTCACAATCTTAACCTCACAAGATAAGCAGATGACACAGTACTGATATCAGACATAGAAAGGAAAATACAAGAACTCCTACAGAAGGTAGTGAAAGAAAGCGAGAATAAAGGACTAAACATCAATTGCAAGGGGGAATGCATCTTTGTTAGCAAAATGAACATCCCAACATGCAAATTCCAAATTGGAGATACCAAAATAAAACACGTAAAACAACTTAAATATTTGGGAAGTCTTTTAATAGAGGATGAAAAATGCGACACTGAAATCCGAAGACTCATTGGGAAAGCAAAAGTGTCTTCCAAAAGCTAAGCAATGTATTAAGAAACAGGAAAATTTTGTTAGAAACAAAGAAAAGAGTACTGGACTGTTATGCATTATCAGTCCTCCTATATGGCAGTGAACACTGGAAAATCTCACAGATGAAAAAGAACCTTGAAGCAACAGAAATGTGGTTCTACAGAAGGATGCTAAGGATACCCCAGACCAAACAAGGACGAGGTTTTATAGAAAATGGAAACAGAAAGGATATTTATACTTAACATCACGAAGAAACAGTTGAAATTTCTAGTGCACCTAATGGGGAAAGAGGGCTTGGAAAATTTGATACTCACAGGACAGACTGAAGGCAAGAGGAACAGAAGAAAACAATACATAACCTGCTTAGCGAGATTAAATAAATGGATGGTGGAGTAAGGTTTAGGAGAGATAACAATAATTTTACTAAGAGCTATAAAGGATAGGAAATTGTGGAGATCCATGATCGTTTACGTCTTGAAGGAACGCAACACAAAAGAAGAAGAAGAAGGAGGAGGACGAGGAGGAGAAGGACGAGGACGAGGAGGTTTTAAGATTTCCTACGGTGGAGAAATTGTCTCGGATTAAGGAATCGGATAGCCGAGTTCGAATTCCAGTCGAATCCATTACATTCACTTACATGCTAATACACTTGGGAAAGGTATGAATCCTCTTCTTCTCCCACCAGCTATAGGAAAATAGCAGGACAGATCGCGTTCTATAGCCTTGGATGGAAACTGGTCTACCCCAGAAAGAAATGGTAACCTACTGCGGGAAAAAATCTGCCTCGTCAGTCATGTATCGCAAGATACATGATCGCCCAAGCGTGTATCACGCATGGCCCATAACTGACTGACTAATGGTTCCTTATCCGCAAATAATTCCAAGCCATTTAATAGCAGGAAATTGCCACTCTAAAAATAAAAAATAAAACTTTTATTATATTTTGACGCAACACATTACCGTCATTTGGGAAAAGGTTTCTGTCTATATCTTCCACCCACGAATTTTGCTAAGGGAATAAATATGAAATCATGAAATTAAAATAATAAAATTAAGATTTGATGATGAAGGTTTGCTTGTTGTTTGCACTGAGTTCTGACCCTTTCACCCGAAAGTCACACTAAAAATCAAAAACTTATCAGACCAGATAACATTTTTCCAATTTTCTATTATCCAATCTATGTAATCCTCAGTGAATTGTAGACACAGTTTCTTATTTCTATCAGACAAAAATGGTACCTCATGTGGTCTTCAGTTGCTGTAGCTCATCTGCTTCAAGGTTTGACGGGTTCAACATTCATAGACCATCTTCTGTATATCTCGTAATGATTGGTTATTTGAGCTACTGTTGCTTTTCTATCAGCTTGAACTCGTCTCCGACGTCTTTCATCCACAAGGGATTTTTACCCAGAGATACTCAATGAATTCTTTTTTTTTGATGGGGCTTCTGATCGTTCTGTATAAACCAAAGATAGTTTTGTGTGTGACAATCTTTGTAGATATACATGACTAATGATCTATGACAGCTGACAATGGTGAAAAAAAGACTACGTTTTACTTCAGGTACATTATTTTAGACCTGCTTTTCAAATTACCCACCGTAACGAAATTTCTCCAGGTGATCCAAACGAGGACTTTTCAATTTTCAAAAGAGGAAATCATAACATTTCTAGAAATACCATATTTAGCTTGGTAACATTTTTTCCCGGTGAACATTAAATCGATCAGACTACATCTCATCTCTGCAGCTTGGATTCGCCTTTGGAGTTCCGCCGGTAGAGCCTATGATTCGCATGCTTATAGAAGAACGACGAGACGAAGACATGCAACAATCTCAGTTTATTTTTGAGGGTGAGCGTTTTGTCTTTCCAATATAGCAATGCACGCAATCCCTAAATATTCTTGTTTTTTGAAAAATGTTTCTTTAAATTTTAGGATAAATTTGAGATTGATTAAATGAAATCAATGGTAGGATATCTACACATTAAACGATTATTTTATGCCGACTAATTTTATTGAAATCCTCAAGTCAGCCCGTCTGTCACTAACGGCTATGCGACTTTTAAAGTCGCTTAAATTACCACCTTTCTTTCTCATACTAATTTGATAAGTTGAATTTAACTGGTCGCCATGACCATCTATAAATGCCTATATACATTAAATTGTTGTCACGTCTTTGGCTAATTATAAATTTGCATAAAGGACTTGACATCAATTTAATTAAGTGGTCAGTGAGTGTATTTTATAAAGTAGTTTTAGTTTAAAAAACTCTGAACACAAATTTGTTGAAGATTTAGTCAACCGCGGATAAGTAAATCGGCATTTGGTGATCCGCGAATATTGAAATGATGGCGGTTGGTAACTTTACGGACGGTTAGATCCCAGTCTAAGTTTGTTCACTTTTTTTACTAGTAAAGAGTTACAAAGAGTAGATAAAACTTTTACTTAGTAGTAAAGAAATAGTCGATAATAATGTACAAAACTTTGTACTGCACAAAGTCAAGGATAGGAAGAGACTGTTGCACCAATTTTATAAGTTATGAGCCCCTGTCTTCCCTGAAATCGACATTCGAAATTATAACTGTTTACAGTGGCCTAAAAAGTGACGTCATGCGTCAGTGGGAAGTACACAGCTATGAGAAAAGTCAATCACCAAAATCGACAAACTGATTATTTAAATTTTTTTTGTTATTGATCAATATATTAATTTAAAACCTTATGTTAGTATTACTCTACAAATATGTACGATCACTGAAGTTAAGCAATGTCGAGTCTGGTCATTGTCTAGGTGAATGACTGCTTGGGAATACCAAGTGCCGTAAGCTTGGATGTGTGGGTGGTGCAATGGATAATGGCTCGGTGTTTCTATTCCAGTCAGGTTTGTTATATTCACTTACACGCAAATACCGTTGGGAACAGTATGAATCCAATTCTTATCTCCACACCTATGGGTTAATTAGTAAGACTTGTATCACTAAAACCATTATTATCTCCAAAAAGAAAATATATATATATATAAAATACTTCAGATTTCGGCATTAAATAACCCATAGAGGTTGATGTGACGCTAAACATAAACAACCAGCCAACCAACAAACAAATATATAAAATGTAAGTTTTAGAATACTTATATGCTGTGCTTAATCTAGCCTGGCACAGGCCATATAGTTGGAGCAGCTACCTTAAAAAACGACTCACTACCCAAAGGAATTGATCAAGAAGGCTAGTTTGCTATCCATAGCGTTATGAAGGGTATTCATGTGTGGGCGCACTTGTGTGTGTGTGTGTGTGAATGAGAGAAAGAGGGAGAGAGAGATTGACTACTGTAAAGTGATACTAGTATCTTTCTCACAGCTCCTTATCTGCTATGCCTGGCTACATTTCTGGGTGGCAAAATTTGCTAAGTGGCAAAATAAAAATAAACAGATTTGTCATAATAAAAGAGAGGAATAAGCAAATGCCTCTTGTTTATTCATGCATTTATAGTTTCACTTCTGAATACGTAAATAAATGAGTTTTCTAAGTCGACCAATGGTTTTGTATATTTTCTCTGTCGATTATCGTAAATAATGTTCAGTAAAATTAGTCGACATAAAATAATCGTTTAATGTGTAGATATGCTACAATTGATTTCATTTCATCATTTTCAAATTTATCTTAAAAATTAAAGAAACATTTTTCAAAAAACAAGAATATTTAGGGCTTGCGTGCATTGCTACATTGGAAAGACAAAACGCTCACCCTCAAAAATAAACTGAGATTGTTGCATGTCTTCGTCTCGTCGTTCTTCTATAAGCATGCGAATCATAGGCTCTACCGGCGGAACTCCAAAGGCGAATCCAAGCTGCAGAGATGAGATGTAGTCTGGTCAATTTATTTACCAAGCTAAATATGATATTGGACCACCTGGAGAAATTTAGTTACGGCAGATAATTTGCAAACCAGATCTGAAATAGTGAATTTGAATTAAAACGTAGCCGTATTTCACCATATATCAGTAGTCATGTATATATCAGTGAAACAGTAGATAACATAAAAGAACTAACACATAACAAAGAACTAGTAGCACTAAATGCTTCTTAGTAAATGAAATACTGATCAAACACCGCAATTTGCATACCAGTAATTGGTCTGTCAAATTGAATTTAACAAATAAAACAGTTTGCAGGATGAAATAGAAAGCGAGAAGTGACAGTCGGATAAATATTTTAGAATACTTCCGATAAACCCATATGTTACTCTCAGATCTTGCTCTCACTGTGTATAGCTTTCAATGTGGTTACGTGATATCTGCATATTTTATATTTCAAGAACTACAGATGCTGAGAACATGAATTTTCGTCTGAGTTGTTAATAGAGACAAATTGGCTGCATAATTTTATCTTCACTTTGACCTCTTCCTTTTTGGCAGTATGGTCAGTAAAATATAAGGCCTATTCAAAGAAGACTTGACGGTTTTGTGTGCTACAAGCAAAGGTATGACTAGAGAATGACGAAAACAAAGACAAAGAAATAGCTCATTACATAAAGCAACTTGAGGCCGGAAAGTCCGGCTTTGCTAAGCAAAATGATGCCCACCCAATGACAATGGAGGTGCTTATTAAAAAAAAAAATGTTTGTATATCTATTCACATCGTTTGAATGTCTACCAAAAATGTGATTCTTGGTATAAACCCCCCACCAGAAATATATAAAATTTGAAATCTTTAATTCAAGAACTGTCGCAAAGATACTAGGCCCAGAAAATAAAACTCTATTAAAAAAGGTTATAAGATATCACAGACGTTTATTGAAATGTTCCCAACTCAACCACGAAAAATAGCAAACAGAACAAAGGTACATGGCATGATATAAGTTAAAACAAAGGTTCAAATAAAATTAGCATTGTCTTCCCATTCGTCCTTTTCTTGTAGAATCAGAATAATGTTGTTGCAATCAGTGCCGCTAGAATCACTGGATGTTGTTACGCATATGAAACCATGTTTCCGGCAAGAGCAGATGTTTGTGCTGCAAGAACTCTTGGACGAAATCTTTGCACTTACAACACACAAAACATCAGTAGTTTCTCAAGAGAAGGATGTAAAATATCGTTTCTCATTTCCCAACCTCAACTGCAAAGATCAAATTGTCAATGATCTAAAATCTTCCAAAATCATAACTTGAAAATGGACACGGAAACTGTGGAACAAAACTGACCGTTCAGTCGGATGCAGTCTTTCAGCCTGTAACTTTTTAGACGATGTTGTGGCATACTCCATATACTTGATGTACCCGAGGGAGTCCAATGTATCGCCTGGTTTTCCTCTATACATCTTGACAAAAATCTACAATCCCGCAGATGAAAGTTGGACAGGAGAAGCAATGGCATCAACTAAAGTAGCGCAACAAGACTGGATCTCCTTTGATTTATGAATAAATCTGATTATTCATCTTAAAACCCGAACAACACAAAACACATATGTCGGTAGCATAAATAATACAAAATGAAACATTTTCATCAGCGTCATTGAAGAAGAAAGATTAAAATACGAGTATTAAACAAAATTCCTGTATTTCTTACTATTTACTTTAGGTTGTTCACTCTTGGTTAGTTTTTCACTTCACTAATCCGGAACAGTCCAAATAAAGTCCATATTAAATTAAGTCTCTATATCTTGAATACTATCTATTATCTGATCTATAAGAATATAAAGATTATATTGCACAATTGTGAAACATAACCTCAACTACTAAACATTCGAAAATGACATTATTATATTTGAATAACGCATAAGACGTTCGAAATGAACAGTGCATGAAAACGATTTACAACTGTAAACTACTTAAGTGACATTCCCATTTTTTTTTATTTTACTGCAAGATATAAAATTCCACCTTCAATGATACTAAACATGTCTTGGTAACATTTTTTGTTGATACACCTTAAGTTCACTTTAAATCAACCAGACTAAACTTCAGGTGACCGCGTCACGAAGAGTTGCACAGAAGAGTGAATCATAAGAGAAATACTTCTAGAGACGTGTTGACCACCATAAAGAAGAAGAGGAAATTGAAGCAGTATGGACACGTAAAGAAATCACGAAGAATCTTCTCCAAGACCATCCTGAAAGGAATGATACAAGGAGGAAAGAGAAAGGAACGGCAAAGAAAGTGATGGTCGGTCAACTTTGTCGAATGAACCAGCAAAAGTGCATCAAGTGGGGGCTATTTGTTGAGCAATACACCTGGCAGGTTATGAGACAATAAAAAGAAGTCATTGATACAATCACTTGGCAATAACAATTCAATAAACGTAGGACAAATATTCGTAAACAACATTATATACTGTATAATATTAAATGTAAAATAAAGACCACACTGTAAAATAAGAAAACTCTTTCAACACTTGAACTGGGGTTTTCAAATTTTCAACAACTAACGATACGTTTAACAAATGAAGAATCTCCTTTACTAGATACATCGATGCCGATTTTTAAACGTATTTGAATATGGTGACACATCTACTACATTTGAATCTTGAAAATAAAATGGTTGCAAATTGATCGATCACAAAGATCTGGACAAAATAACTGGTCCAGACGTACATCTGCTGGTTCAGAAACGAGAACGTTTAATAAAGAATGTTAACAATCCTTTTCTGTCGTGTTTAATTAAACTTGGTACGGCTGGCCACTTGCATCCATTTATGCATATCTGCTACAGTGGCTAGGTAATCCCAACCCGTGCTTTATACTGCAGCAATACGGAACGATCTTTTGCACAATATGGCTTCATCAACCCTGTATCTATACCAGTATCTCTAACAGACGAGGACAATATGGCAGGATAAATAAAAGGTCCCCAAACAACCCTCCGCAGGTTTTGAATTTTTTGCCCTTCTCCTAGACCAATTACCATCCAAGGCTATAGAACCCAGTCTGCCCTGCTATTTACCTATAGCTGGAGGTAGAAGAGGATTCGCACGTAAGTGAATGGAACGGACTCGGCTGGAATTCGAATTCTGCTCTCCGATTCCTCAATCTAAGCCACTATATATTAGTCCAGCGTGCCTCCTTTTATATATATATAATATATATAGTGAGAGAGAATTTATCTTTATAGCCCCTTATGCTAAGATTACTAGCATTCGAAATCATACCTTTGTTTAACACATTAGATCCCTGATAACGAAGAATGGAATATATATATATATATATATATATATATATATATATATATATATAGAGAGAGAGAGAGAGAGAGAGAGAGAGAGAGAGAGAGGATTTATCTTTATAGAAGAGATAATTCGTTCGTTCCACCAGTCCACACTTTCAGAGTTAGAACCCGTTGATGACGCCAGATTATACAGAACAAGGCCACTACTCTCAAACCCACTGCCACAAGGATTTGTGACTTAGAGCTTGCACAACGTACGACGGCTTCCGAAGAATTCCGCCTATACAATTTCAACCACAAGACTTGCTCGAGTGGCATAGTTTCCAATGCCGGACGCTTGATCGTCTCGCCGGGGCGATATTAACTGATAATCGACCATAGTGAGATTCTAACCCGGGTTTCATAGTCAGAATGCTAACGCTATGCATTTTAACATTCACAAATATAGAAACACACACGCAAAGGTACACACATAGCTAGATTCATATTAATAATGGCGGCTTGTATAGATAGAAGTCACGTGATTTCGCACTGCTGTTTCCATTTATCGTTGTGTTACTGATCATAATTGAAAAAAATGCAATAAAATAATCTTAATACAAACATATATTTAAACACACCCCGCATTAAAATGTTATTTATCTACAGAGCCAATAAAAATTTAGTAGTTACTTTAATACAATATTTCTAGAATAAACATGTTATAGCAAGAAAGCACATTTAATATCATCAATTTTTAACTTCAAAATAAAATAAAATTATTTGCCAAATGAAATAAGAGAAAATTGTGTTTATACTACTGTCATTCGGTGCATAAAAATGATTAATTTACCTATCTCTATGCGGTGAACACATCTGGTTAACGAGATATATGTTACACACTCAGCCAAACACCGACTGACGATAGTATGTTTAAGCTTTAACGTAATCTTCAGGCCATGTGTAGTGTGTGATGGCAAGTCAAGTTTACAAGCCATTTCCTGCTCCAATTAACCACTAATTGGAGGTACTTTTCGAGACCAACGGCCAGGTTAACTTTGTCATAATTGCCGGATTTACTATTGAGACAGGAAGAAATGGTAGTTCCGTCTGCATAGACTGAGAATTGATGACATCGGGAAGATCATTGATGAAGATCAGAAATAGTGTAGGACCCCGGATGGAGCCTTGGGGGACACCAGCGTTTATATGAAAAGAACTGGAAGAGAGTCTGTTCAGAACGACCTTCATTTCACGATTTGATAAGAATGGCTGGTTTAAATCAAATATTTTCCTATAATACGGTAGCTTACATAGAAGACCAGCATGCGAAACCCTGTGAAACTCCTTAGAGATACCTAGAGCCACAGATCGAACCTCGCTGTTATCAAGAACTTGGTATACATATTCAATTATGAGCGTAAGTACATCAGCAGTGGACAGGGCAAAGCGGAAACCATATTGTTTGTAAGATGTTTAACAACTTCGGCATTGAAGACTTTGCCGAAGAGTGGTAGAAGACTGATAGGGTGGTAGTTAGAGGGATCAGAAGATTCTCCAGGGTTCTTAAAAATAGGGACGACAGAGGAGGACTTCCAACAGTCAGGCAAGCAAGAATCTGCGAGGCAATAGTTGTATAGTTTTGAAAGAACTGGGGCCAACTCAGGAGCACATTTCTTTAGGACTACGCCTGGTATCCCGTCACCTCCAATAATCTCTAGAACCAAACTTGCGAGATGCAATACGTTCTTTCACTCTATCAGCAAACAGTAACTTAGCTTCATTGAGGACACACTTGCACTCATTACGAGCAAAGACAAAGAGACGTCTGTTGTAATCAGACATGTCGTTCCGGTACAGCCAGAAGAAATGATTCCTGTGGGCTATAGCGACTGAGAAAGCAGGTGAGAACCAAGGTGATGAGCGTGATTTAACTTGGTATGTCCTTGCTGGAATGAAAGTATCGATGCCGACTTTTACCCAGGAGGAGACTTCAGACGCGCATTTTTGAACGGGATGATTAAAATCTACATTCTAATGGACGTTACGGAAAGAGTCCCAGGCTGCACGTTGATAACAGAAAGATATTCTGTTGGTTGGAGCTTGGGGGGTGGAAGGAGATGTTAACAAACACTACCACGTGATCAGAGCTGCCAAGAAGGCAGAGCTGCGTAGCGTAACAAGAGTCATGGACAAATGTAAAACAGAGACCGAGAAGAGAAGCGTTACCGTCAGAGTTACTGGGGAAATGGGTAGGAAAATCAACCAATTGCGTGAGGAATTGAGTGATTGAAAAGTTAAGAGATTGGATGCCAGCGAGGTTAGTGACACAGTGGTTTGGTTTGGTTTGTTTTACGGCATATCAGCCTCAACGGATTATTTAATGCCGACAAAAAATTTTTTATCGCTGTTAATATTTTGTTTTGTCAAAAATCTGTTTCTGGTAATATTTTCCCTTGAAAAATGTATTGCTGGTAATATTTTTTTTTCAAAAAAGCACTGCAGGTAATAATTTTTTTCAAAAAAAATATTGCAGGTAATATTTTTTTTTCAAAAAGTATCGCTGGTAATAGTTAATTATTTGCCCATAGCTGGGACCCTAAAAGGTGCTACCACCACGAGTCAGAGTGGACCTGGGAACACCAGCAATTAAGAGGTGGATCCAAGCTCCTCAAAACCTCCTTATCAGAGGCCTTACTGCTGGACATAATTTATCGTCTTACCCAGGACGGGACAGAGTGTTGAAGCCACGTAATATGGTGGGCGTTAAAGTCACCGAACAGGAATATGTTTGCAAATGGGTGTAGAGAGATGGCCTTGTCTATATTATCGGAAATGCTATCGAGCACACTATAGTCTTGAAACGAAGGGGAACGGCAGAGAAAGAGATAGCTTACTGAATTAAAAAGAGATAGACGGTGACACATACATGAATGGTCTAGCGATGATGATGCGAATGGCGGTAAAAAATCCCGGATATAAACTCCCAGGCCTTGCATGAATCCTTTCTAAAGAGAGGAAGGTAATGGAGAAAACAGAGGAAGGGATTGACGAGTTAAGGTTAGTCTCTCAAAGAGCTTTTGTATCAGAAGACTCTACGAAGAGGAACGATTCCACACTTCAGAGGTCCGCACGAATACCACGGATGTTGGAGAAGGAAAGGTTAATGGGTTTAGGTGATTTTTTGTTGAGTTGGTTTAGGTTTATAATTTTGGTTGTTTGTGGTCATGATGAGTTAAGGTCTAGTGTAATATTATCAGTCAGTCTTCAAATGTAACATGGGCAGAAAGGAAACAGCGCAGAGTATGGCCTCATGGTTGCCCACCGGAGGTGCATGCAGGAGCGACATGCGCGACATGGTACAGCATGAACCTCGATATTATGCAACTGTTGATCAGAGCAGCCTCTCAAGACGCTACGCAAGAGTTCGGGCTCTTAACTATCAGTCGGGAACAGCAACTAGAAAACTGCCAACCCGGTAACTTCAGTATGAAGAGATATTACTACAAACCGTATACATCACAAGAGATTCAGGACAAAACAACTAAGGCCAGAGAAAAGGAAAAGGTCCGGGAACCCCTTTCTAAACAGGAAACAAGGGATGAGTCTCTACACCTGTTCAAGAGAAGGGGGAGGAATATTGACCGGACGATAGGAAAGCCTAGCTACCCCTTTAAAAAAATATGTACAAACAAACAACAAATAAAAACAATTCACTACCCCCACCCAAATATGGATTAGTATAGATGGTTACAGGGCGTGGCCATGTAATTGGCAAGATATCTATTCAGAAAAAAGGAAACTTTATAAAGGAAAAGCGTATAAATCGGAAGTGGAGGAAGGCTATGGACAGGGAGTCTGAAACTGTTATAAAGTTTTAGTTTAGTACAAGTGCCAACATTCCCATTTGGAAGTGAGTGAACAACGCGATTAAAAATACAGTCCAATCTTCCCCACCCCCATCAACATGGTTGATACTCGACTTCACGATAGTGTCTCACTCCGTCTTTTTGGCCTCACGTTTTCGACTGGCTTGAGTTGGAACAATTACATTGAATCAATAGCAACATCTACTGAAAGGAAAGTTGGTTCTCTGTGTCGTGCCACAAGGTTTTTTCTCGTAAGAGTCCATCCTACACATATACAAATCTACCATTCAGCCATGCATTGAATACTGTTGTCATATATCGTCTGGTGCCCATTCTGTTCATCTTGCTTGGTGTAAAATGCTTAAACACACACACACACACACACATATATATATATATATATATATATATATATATATATATATATATATATATATATGCTCAATGTGGCATTATGGGTAGTAAGATTGGGTATTTGCAGTTTATTGTACTAACAGTTATTATGTAGGCGGTAATAGTCATATTTCAAATTATATACGTTTTCTTTTCAGGATATAAATTTTATAAAAATTGTCCGTATGTTTTCCAAGCGCTTTCGTCTATACTTTTAGCCTTTACGAAGGATTAATTTTATTTTATTTTTAACTGAATATATGCATTGTTTAATGCATGTGTCTAGATTTATAGGAATGTTTTATTTTCCAAACACTGTCAGCACGTTGTGACCGTAGTCACAGTTGATATTATTGAGTGTTGTTTTTCTTCTTTTCTTTTTTTTTTATTAATGATGGTACCATTATTTTTAGCCTTTTTTCTACACGTGGATGATGCTATTATATTTGTATTATCAACTAGTTTGTTAAGGATAGAGTTTAGTATGTGTATTTAAATCAGACCTAATTGAGCTATGGTCAGAGAGATGTAATATGAATCTTCTTGTTAAACATGTTGTAGTATATCCAATATAATTATTTACAAACTTGAATTGGTCAGGAACACAGGCTCCTTAAGGAACATGGAAATTCGTAAATAATATTGGTTCTCTGTAATTTCGATCTTGCAGGTGAATTATTATTTGTGACGATAAGGTTACCGGTTTTAAATTTTTTGTAATAAATATTTAATTTAATTTTCTTGTCTCTGCCAACTAGATTTGTGCATTTCTTTATAAAAGCATTGCCGAAACTGCTTGTAAAACATTTGGACAATGTTTATATGTAATTCATGCCCCAAAAGAAAAAAAAAATGATACGAACACATGAAAAATTATATCAAAAACTCAACCACCATACCTCGTTTTCAATGAAAACTTATATATATATATATATATATATATATATATATATGTGTGTGTGTGTGTGTGTGTGTGTGTGTGTGTGTGTGTGTGTGTGTGTGTGTGTGTGTGTGCGTAGTACCACAAAAGATTCGCTAAAATGGGCATACATAATTTTTATTACATTTTATTTTTAATCCTCTTTTAGAACCTTCAAAATTTTGATTAAAAAATGTGTTTTTCTTGCTTCAACGGGTCACCAATGAATTACTATGGAACATATTAGCACCTTCTTACTTTGCAAAACACATTGATTTGGAAATTCTTGCAAAAATTAGAATTTTGTCAGATTATGAAACTTTCAGGATTTATTCGCAAATGAATGAAATTATTTCAGAAATGTTTCTTTTTTAAAAAATCCTAGGAAAAATATTTTTACCGCTGTTAAACAGCATTTATTTAATCTTATGAAATTTCGAGAAATTCATTTTTGTAGGGTTGAATGTTTATATTAGTTATAAGCTCAAGTTCTTGGATAACTTAAATCATCAATTGTCTGCTTTTATAAATAAGACATATTAAGGACCCCATTGTCTTAAGGAATTTCTTTTCGATGAATAATGAATTTTTACAAGAATTGTTTTCATTTTTTTTAAGATTATTAATTAGAATAATTTATAAAGTTTAATTTTTTAAAATGCTGTATTAATTTGAAGCCCTGGGTGATATTGTTATTAAGTAAAAAACTATAATTACTAATCATAAATGGAAAAGCTTACTACAATTCAGCAAGACCCATTATTTTAAAAAAGAATTTTTAATTTTTGTTGTGTGTATAAACCTGCTAATTTTTCTAAATATGGAAGTCCATACACGACATTATCAGAAAATAAGAATTGTAATTATAGTAAATTTAAAATTTATTGGTAATTTTCTAACATTTCCTCAACAAGCGTCTTCCTAAGTATGACTATAAAGCTAAAGTACCAAAAATTCAATAGAAAATTCGATTACTTTAAATATTTTTCTAAGTTGTTAAGATAACTGGGTAGTTAAAAATGTGTCCACGTTATATTTGTCAAGCAATTGTTACAGCTATGTCCCCCATATAAAAAAAATGGTAAACATAAGTCTATCGAGAGAATTGTCAGCACTACATAAAAACACCCATTGCTCTGTTAAAAGTATTTTCTGTTATATTTTAAACTAAAAGTAATATTTGTTTCAAATCAGATTAATTAAACTTTAAATCACGCAATCTACCAGAAATAAAGTTTCAGAAAAATATATTTCATTTTTTTTAAAGATTTTTTAATAAATAGCATTACATTGGGTTCAAAGAGCTACCTATCTGACCGATTTCTGTCCTTTTTGTGATTTAAAAACTCATTCCAATCAATTTAAATTCAGTTTGCTTTTTGGAAATATTAAATTAAATGAATTTTAGAATTTAAACTAAGATAAAAGCTTCAAGAATTATTTTTCATTTTTAAAAATGCATTTTAAACCTTAGGTATCGCTTTTCTTTGGGGGCACCTCTCGATATATATGTTAGCTATCATCAAAAAGACTTTTAATATCTTCTCAAAAAATATCAGATAATAATTTGAAAGTGTGTTCTTATGATTTTTCTTACTATCACAACAAACATAAGAGCCCAAATTTGCGTTCTTTAAAGAAAAATTAATTAGTTAATTAAATTTGAATCAAATGACTATGAAGTCAAAAATTTCCTTTAGTCGGCAAAAATCAACAATGGCCGTTAATTGATTGACATAAAATCCAATATTGCAAACAAATAAAAAAAAATAACGGCATGGTGATATTTGTATTATTGGTTGATTCTGACGACACTAAATTCATGTTGACGACTCAAAACGGAATTGTTTTTGTTTGTATGGCGGTTCGTAATAATAATCGATATTTTTCTTTTTGGTAATCAAGAATTTTTTTTAACAGAAAAATCATTACTTTTAAAAATTCACCCTGTCACATAAAATTATTGATTATAAGGATAAACACAAATACATTTACTATTTTTTTTTGTCTCAAGTAATAAAATATTTTGTTGAAAATGATTATTATGATATTTATGCAAATTAGATTTCGAATGCAAACTGTTTTACTTTTGAAATAAAAATCTTATAGGTTATGCACAAGTGAAGTAGTGGAGTAATTAGAAAAAGAGATTTATATGGAAGACAAATGCGACAATATTTCAATGGTTTGCATACGAGATGAGAAAAGATTTCACTGTCAACTATATTTGTTTA
Source organism: Acanthosepion pharaonis (assembly GCA_903632075.3). NCBI lineage: Eukaryota > Metazoa > Mollusca > Cephalopoda > Sepiida > Sepiidae > Acanthosepion > Acanthosepion pharaonis. Next base: position 223,022 of record CAHIKZ030000761.1, read on the forward strand.
GTCTAAATATGAATTCTCATATTGTAAACAATCTAGTCCAATGCATTATTTCTAAATTGTGAAGTTCTCATCATCTCCATATTCTGCAAAATAAAGCATTTCATAATTATCATTAATAAAATTTAAGAATATATCCTAAAAGTGTATATTTCAATTACCTACATTCCATGTCTATGTCGCTACTTCCAATACTTGTAATATATTGCCTAATTCTTCTATAAATTCTCTTGAAAGTAATGTAGGAGATATACTTTTATTTTTTCTTCCAGTCTTACCTACGACGAAGCTAATGCAAGAATATAATTGATAAGCAGAAATTATTACGAGTCTGCTCACCTGTAACTTAATAATATCTAATCGGCTGTCGTATAATATTTTAAAAATTATTTTAAGCACAGTTAGAGACAGTATTTTCCAAGTATCTTTGTATATTTATTTATTAAAGGATATTGTTTTTAAAAAATAAAATCCCACACGTTTTGAAAGACAGAAAAAATAAAGATTTTTTTCAAATTCCAAATTATTAAATAAATACTATAGAAATTTTTTAAATCTCTAAAAAATATCAAGTATTTTTTTCCATTACAAAAAATCGCTCTTAAAACCGTTAAAAAACACGGCATTTTATTTTTCTTTACTTTTTTTCAAATTACAGTCCGTGTCTTTCGTGTTCTTTCTTGGTTCTGAAATTTTATTTTTTCAATATTTATTTTTCAAGGACTTACTTGTAAACCTAAATGTCATCCATCTCGGTACACAATTGAAAATCATCAAATTGAAAAAAGGTGGGGGTGAAATCGAACAATTTTTTTTTCCTATACAAATTTGAAGTGAAACTATATTTGAAAAACAAATACATTCTCCTTTACAGAAACCGAAAGGTTTTAATAAAATCCATTGTTTTGATGAATTTTGGAAGATTTTGAAAATCGATGTGTTTTTACGGTCCAAAAAGCATTTAGTGGTGGTTTTTAGACAAAATAAACATTTTTAAACACAAATATTAACGGTTATACTTAGAATATAGAAGTAAAATTTATATTAGAATTTTGTTAATTTTTTTCTTTCTTGTTAATTAGCAGAAAAATATCCCAAAATAAAGTTTCTTTTCTAAAATAAAACTTTTCTTTTGATAGCTTTTCTCACTCAAGTGTGAAGATTTTTCAATTAAATTTGGAGATAACTATAGCGTTATCTATATTGTGAACGTTATGTCTCCAATATTGACCACTCTTTCTTCGGCATGGAGAAAATATAAATTATCTATCTATCTATCTATATATATATATATATATATATATATATATATATATATATATATATATATATATATACATACATATTATATATGAATAATTTGGAATAATATATATTCAAAATTATAACATATGCATGTTATAACATCATTACAAGAATTGCAATTTTGTTTCAACACTACTGAGTGGTGGTGTTGATTGCAAAATAAAGGGTTTGAAGAGTTTAAATCCAACTAAAACCCCTCAGTAGGGAAAACACTGTTACGTAACCTATGATGACCAATCAGAATACAAGTATATGATAATTAAAAAAAAAGTGACAATTAACCCTAAGTACAATCTATTAGTGAATTAAAGTTAAGATAAAATTAAATTAGATATCTATATAACAAATAAAGTTTTCATTTCACAGTTAAAAATTAAAATTAAAAATTACAAATGTCAAATTCAAAATTTAATCGAGCATCAAGATTAATATTATTAGAAATTTATTTAAAAATGAAGCTAGGAGAAAAAATATATTTTATTGTTCTTAGCGAAGAGCCAATTTATCAGTTAAGTTCGACGCTGGTCTAAAAAATATCTACGATCGCTACATATATTTGATACATATCCAAATATTATAATAAATTTGACACATAAATATATTTACATAAATACACACAGAAGCGCGCGCAAAGAAACACATCTTTTTTATTTTACGTCATTTATAGAATTATTAATTAGATCATCATAATTTTTGTTAAAATACAAAGAAAGAAAAACAGGAATCTCTTAAGAAATCTGTCGAGATTGGATGGAAAAATAATCCATGAAACTGAATGCAGATTCAGTTATAAGGTAAGAGAACTATGTATTGCTATCATCACTACGACTACTCATGCGACTACTACTACTACATATATATATGTGCGTGAGCGTGTGTCTGTATGTGTATTGATGTAATAGGAAAGAACAGATTGATGATCCAAAGTTCTTTAGTATCTTTATTTTTATTTTTAAAAAACAGTGCTCAATACAGAAGCAGATCTTAAAATTATAATTATTTTTTAAAAATATGATTCCATCACGACACAGAAATTACTTATGTTTCGAAACTAGTCCACAAGTGTTAAAGTTTAATTTCAATATTAGACCTTAACTTTAGATGGATGTTTCATTCTCAAGCGATGCTTGAACTCATCGAAGAAATGTTTTACTCATTTATAATTTGGAAACGGAGGTATAATCTAGGGTTTGTTTTTCATTATCAAGAGCTCTCTGCTTTGATGATAGTAGCAACGTTTATTATATGTCAAGTTTTCCAAACTATAAACATTTCTTTGGTGAGTTATTCCAAACATCACTTGAGTATGAAATGTCCATCTAAACTAAAGTTAAGGCCTAATATTGAAATTAAACTTTAACACTTGTGGATCTGTGTCGAAACAGTAATTTCTGTGTCCCGAGGGAATCATATTTTTTTTCCGACGGCTTAGTGATAGAATCTCCGACTGACACCAATTCAGTCGGGTTTCGATCCTAGCTGGAGGCAACCGGATGTCTAGCCACACTGATGAGCTGTGAAACAGTCTGTCTGTGGATGACGTTATATATATATATATATATATATATATATATATATATATATATATATATATATATATATATATATATATATATATATATATATATATATATATATATATATATATATATATATATATATATATATATATATATATATATTACATAGAATGGAAATCCAAAAATCATCTCCTTCAGAATAGCTATTTCAACCCCAAAAAGATTTTACTTGTAGGCCTTGTCAACTAGAGGTGTGAGGAAATGAAATAGGAGCTTAAAATTGAAACAATTAAAGAATAAAAGTAGAAGAGGAAGATAGAAAAGGAAAAAGAAAGAAACAAAGAGAAGAATAAAGAGGGATCGAGATATAACATTTGCGTAAACATCCAATATTATAGTTGAGAATCTAGGCATTAATGAAATAAAAGAAGGGCAAGAGAGAAAAAAAGCAAGAGAGACAGGAGAGTAAAGAGGAAGCGGCAGATATAAATTATATATATATATATATATATATATAGATAGATAGATAGATAGATAGATAGATATTAGTGGTAAATATACACATACATATGCAAAATATATAAATATATATACATAGGTGCATACACATACATGTATATTTTTGAATAAAAAATTCCGAGAGGATAGAATCCAGGTAGAACTCAATGTCCAGGACAGAGTAAGGATATAATAATAATTATTATAATTTATTATATATATATATATATATATATATATATATATATATAAATTAATGGATTTTATTTTGAGAGTCTAACATTGTGAAAAAAGTGTCCGAAGTTTATGTTGTGTTATTATTTTATTCAAGATCTTTCGACCAACTCAGTCATTAGCAAGAACCGATGTAGTGTCTGTAGTAATTAAAACAACTTTGTCCCTATCCTGGTAGTCTTCCAGTTTTACAAAGAATATCAGGATGTAGACAAAGGAATTCAAACTACCACACAGACACCATATTTGTTCATGATAAGGATTGAAATGGTCGAAAGACTCAACACCTTATCCGAATTGGAAAAATACAATAATAAATTAAACTGGTTTGGAAATATACCATATCTATCTATCTATCTATCTATCTATCTATCTATCTAAATGTAGCCGTCTATTCTACTCCAATAGCTTCATGTCTCGCACCTCTCGCCTGTGGAAATCTCTTCCCTATTCCAGTTTTTCTGAGAGCTATAATCTCCACCTATTCAAATGTAATGTCAATCGACATCTCCAGTTGCCTTGATCTATCCACTACCCTTCTCCTCATCCTTTCTTCTATCACTCCTATCTGATCTTGCTCCAAATTTTCTGTAAGCCCTTGCGTCCTAGTGGCTTCTCGCCTTGCTTGGGGTGAAACGCTTAAATATATATATATATGTATATACACACAGGTAAAAATCCGTTATGTAATCCAAGTGAATCCTAATAATATAAAATATTAAAACTGATACAGAAAAAGAGCTCAATGTATTTATTATAACACACCTTTGAGTTGACAAAGCCAACAAGTCTTGTTGGTAGAAAATAGCTATTTGAATGAGGTGGATTTCTATTCTATATGTAATATATATATATATATATATATATATATATATATATATATATATATATATATATATATATATATATTTCAGGTACGATGAGAAGGAATAGTGTATCAATATAGAGTAGAACAATATTATTTATTTTAGGATATGACACCAAACACATCCAAAAATTGTTACACAGTTCCAGTCATGTTTCAATGCATATCAATGTTTCAAAATCAGGCGATCTTTACATGTTTTCGATGTAATATCCCAAAATAAATTATATATACGTATATATATATATATATATATATATATATATATATATAATGCATTATTGTTTTTGTATGGATTACCATGAAAATTAGATTTTACTATATTTGCTCTGTCATAATAATTTTGCTAGTTTATATTACATGATTGCATAAGAGAAATAAAATATACTTAACTTTATATAGATATTTAATTTAAAAGCTTAAAAATGCATCTAATACGACACGAAAAGTATTTTACTCGTTGGTTTTCCATGTTTCTTTTGCAAAGCGTCTGTGAAGAGACCGACACAAGGATGAATGAGTTTTGCTTTTCAGCAAATATAAAATACATTTATCAAATATGTTAATGTTTTCCAGCGTTTCGAACCAGGCGGCCGTGTGTTGTCCTAACGTTAGGGATACCAGTGTGAAATTAAGCGGCCATAAAACTGTCCTCCCTCTATCAACACATATCCCTTTGAGGCGAGTTAAGGAATAGAGAGCTAAAACCCCTAAATGACCTGTTCCATTTTTTCTTTTTAACAAAGGGGTCAAAAGGCACGGAAGATCAGAAGAAGCAAAATAACAAAATAAAATAATGGTTTTAAATGGGGAAACGAAGAGGAAGAGATTGGCAGGCTTTTTCAAAGATAACAAAAGTTGTTATATGTTTATCTGTAATAATTCAAGCTGGATATTTTGCTATAGAGATTTTAGGGAATGTACCGAATTCAGATCGGAAAAAAAAAGTAGCTGGGGCGAGGGGGGGGTTCTAATTTGATCTTGGGTCGTATTAGTATAAGTGAACGAAAAATAAGAAAATAAATGTGATTTTTGTCGTCTTTACTTGACACTAAACAAATGACTAAGGTTGAGCAAAATAAATATATTTATCCCTTTAAATTCATCGATAAAAACATACACGCAACATACACATACTAAACTAGCAAACGTATATATACATGTGAAGGTAAGTGTATAGAAATAATAAATACATACAGATATATACACACAGAAATGAATTGCTACACAGATATTCTGGGTATTTGAACAGGGTGCCTCAACCGAATGTAGTACGGACTTTTACCGTAACGCTTTGAGAGCAGTACCATTGGTGAATAAGTGTGCATACAGCAGGCAAAGCTTTACTTTGAAAGAGACGGTGGAGACTAGATATTAGGGAAATTATATATTTTCTGGTCAAATTCTAACAACTTTTGGGTAGACTCTTCATAAGTACACCCTTTGGAATTTTTTGCGACATATTCTGTTATTAAATCAGTTGTGATTAAAGAACAGGCATGACATTTTTTTACCAACCCAAGCCATTATGTATACTCGTGTATATGTATGAATATGGATTTAGATATTTATGTGATTATCTACGTTTGCATGTGTCTGTGTATATATATATACGCATGTATTTATTATAAGTTTATGTAAGTGTTAATAGAATTGTAATTCATTCCTTTCGATTTGAAAGAAAAATAATACTTGAATAAATAAAAATTATTGAAATTTGTAGATCTGTGTTTGAAGATTGACTTAATTCTTCGTTTATATACGCATATTACGCTACACACACACAGAGAAACACAGACACAGAAACACACGCACGCACGCAAACATATATATATATGTTTATATATAAATAAAAAGAAAGAACAGTAAGATGTATAATCTGGTGTTCTTATAGATATTTTTATTTTTACAAAATATTGCTCAATGTAAATTTACAGAGCATTAATATTATAAATTAATTGATTTAAAATATGTTTTTTCTGTTACACAGTTCTAACCATGTTTCAAAAAGGAAAATGAATTTTTGAAACATGGTTAGAACTTTTAAATCAATTAATTTATAATATATATATATATATATATATATATATATATATATATATATATATATATATATATGCGGATATATATATATGCGGATATATATATATATATATATATATATATATATATATATATATATATATATATATATATATATATATATATGAAGAAAATATACTCTTAAGGTGTGCTAAATTTATGGGATAAAACATTCCAAAATAAAGATAATTCTCAAGATTGCAAATCTCATTCTCAAATGAATCTCGTTCATTCTTAATCGTAGTTTTCCCGCTAGTGTTTTCACCAAGTGCAAGCCACAAGAGCCATATAAACTAGAGGTTTACTTAATGGGGTTGTTTTATCGTTGTGAGAATTGTAGATTATGAGGCTATCTAACATAGATAATTGTTTGATCCTCGTCTTAAAGACATTAAGATTGTAGTGGTCGAGGAAGCCCCCTCTCGGCTACTGGAAAGAAGCTGTCCGAATAGAAACTCACTATTAACCAATGGAATACAAAAGGAATGTGTATACATTGGTCCTCCCACGCCTGTGTATATGGCATGGAGTGTCTTAGCCTGAACTGGTGGAACTAGGGAATGTAACTAGTCAAAACATTTTCCATGGAAATAGCGATAGGAAAGCAAGAAGTTTGTTTGAAGTTTGTTTGTGTTTGTGGAAAAGGGATCGAAGGGTAAAAAAAACACCTACACAGACATGCATTGGAAGTCTGTCGATGCTGAAAAAAGAAGACTGGGCAACCTCAACCCCTACATGGAAACTATACTCCATTTTCGGTCTGATCTGACACTTGTAAAGATAGAGCATAGTATTCCATCTTTACAAGGCAGCAATGATTATCCATTTTGTACAAACGACTTAGTCGCTTCCTTACCATCGGTGAGCTGCCTCTTTCACTTCTTCATCTTTAAGAAACTCTGGATTCTTTCCTTTTTTTTTTTAGTCCAAACAGATAAAATCTGAGTGTGTTAGGTAAGAACTGTAGTGTGGATAAGGTAAGGTTGTTTAGCCTATCTAGTCATCATCTTTTTAGAATGTCGGGATTCTATCTATAAACTGATTGCTTCTCTGAGATTTAAGCAGCTGTAATGCTTTGTATTTTCATGTTGCAAAAGTTCATCACTCATCTTTAAATGCGGTAAAATGTCAAGAAGCCTTGATAATGTGCTTACGTAGGAGTCAGAATTGATATTGGTGCTAGGTGTGCATAAACAATAAGTGTGAATTCTTTCAACTCAAAACTCAGTGGCTATCACTTTTCCTGTGAAGCTTTCTGCTTTACAATTCTTTCTGGAAGAATCAAGATTGCTCCACGCCATTGTTCTCTGGATCATAGTGATGAATCTAAAACTCGCTTCCCGTGACTAGTCTGGTTCTTAAGGCATTATAGGGGCTGTGAAAATTCAGAAGCTCTTGCTTAGGATCCACCCTCTGCTTTAATGATGTCAGAATTCTAAGGACTTACTTTGCATAGACCTTTAAATAGCTAAGAAAGAGAAAACGCCACAAATGATCATATGATAATTCTTCTGACAACTCTAATGAGAGCATTGTTCTGTTTCGCTTTAACCTCATTCACAGCAGCAGACCTGACACTGCGAGACCTGTCACAAAGTCTATTTTCTCCTTTCTCACGAAGATTGGCATTAGCTATACTGACCAAAATGCAGTCATTTCAGAAATATCCACTAACATTCAGTGAATATTTGCAGCACTTCTTATTCAAGAAACAGAAATTCTATGATAATAATACTTTTGTTGTCTATATTTCCAGAGTGACAGCAATTTTGAAAGAGGATTATAAATAGAAAAAGAGGAAGTATCTTCACAAAATCTTCCTATGAATTTCTTCATACTGTATGGTTTATACTTTTAAAAAAAGTCTTGGAACTTTTAAAAATAAATTAGGACAGGCATTACTTTTTGACTGGCTCCCGTAAATTCACACACACACACACACACACACACACACACACACACACACACACACACACACACACACCACACACACACACACACACACACACACACACACACACACACACACACACGGGAGCCAGTCAAAAAGTAATGCCTGTCCTAATTTATTTTTAAAAGTTCCAAGACTTTTTTAAAAATGAAGAAATTCAGAGGAAGATTTTGTGAAGATACTTCCTCTTTTTCTATTTATAATCCTCTTTCCTCTTTAATCCTCTCTCTCTCTCTCTCTCTCTCTATATATATATATATATATATATATATATGTGTGTGTGTGCGTGCGTGTGTGTGGTGCCCGTTTCAGAATTGCAGAAAAATTCTAATAGATTTTAGTACCCTCACTGAAAACAAATTTTTTGTACCTTGACAGGCTCCGGATATTTGAATTTTTGTATGCATATATATTGGTCAACCAGAGACGCGCGATATTCTTTGAATTGGCAGACAGTGAAATATCTCTTAAAAATGAAAGTTCAAAATAAGTTCGACAATATTTTCCCTCCTTAAAAGGAATATTTAAAAATTGGAAGAAATATATATTAGCCAATAAGCTTAAGATTAATAAATGTAAATTTTAGATTCATCCAGATCCTAATATTTTATTATAAATATGATCAATTCTTGTTCGCTAACTAGTATTTCAGCGAATCTTTGACCAGGGCGTTTGTTCGATCGTTTGTTATACCAACAAAACTGAAATTCCGGCGCTTGCTCACATCTTTCGCATATTTATTCCCGTATACATTATTACAAAAATTATGTTTAGCGATAGTGACAACATTCCGCTAACCTTGTTTATACGCGGTGACAGTAGCAATTAAGTTCCTTGCTTTAATTTCATGCAGCTTACTACTTGAATTTCATACATTCAGGGAAAACAATGTAAGCCTGTGTCACATAGATCTGCACAAATATAGACGCAGTTTCCGTTTAGCCTATACTAACGCAATTCCTTCAATTATACTGTAAAAAAAATGTATAAACAAAATATTTTGTGTGAAGCTGTTCGCAAAGAATTTTTGGAATTCATTTCTTTCGATTTAAAAGAAAAAATAATACTTGAATAAATAAAAATTATTGAAATTTGTATATCTGTGTTAGAAGATTAACTTAATTCTGCGTTTATATACGCATATTTTCACACACACACACACAAACACACAATATATATATATATATATATATATATATATATATATATATATATATATATATGAAGAAATATACTCTTAAGATGTGCTATATTTATGGGATAAGGTGCTCAATATCAGAGATAGAACGTGTGTAAATATAAAAGTGAATATTGAAGTCAACACTTAGAGGCGACAGTCTGTTGCATGCTAGACACAATCGTCAGCCGTGAACGTGAAAGGATCACAACGAAAACTAAGCGACATGATATGTAAATTATTTAACCAAACCTGTTTGAATATATATATATATATATATATATATATATATATATATATATATATATATATATATATATTTGTGTTTGTGTGTGTATATACCTAAAGTATAGGATTGGTGTATACAGAATAAATTCCAATAACCAACAAATACTATTCTTAAAAGAGTGCTTAATACAGAGTAGAGCAAATATAATTATTTATTCGAAAATTATAACATAAATATGAATAATCTACGTTATTATATATTCAACACCATCACTTGATAAGCCACCAGAAGTGTTGAAACAAAATTGCTATTTTTGTAGTGATTTTATAACATATTTATGTTATAATTTTCGAATAAATATATATTTATATATATATATATATATATATATATATATATATATATATATATACTTGTTATACGACACGTGTTTCTGGTCTCGCAAAATGGTTCGGAGAAACTGTTTGTGTGTTGGCAATCCGAATTTTCTTTCTCAATAAATCCACATTACAACCAAAACGTTTGCGGCACCCCTCTTCTTTTTAATATATATATATATATATACCCTTATTCGTTTTCGAGAACACTGTCTAATAAAACACATTTGTGCTTGTTCACCAAACATAGAGTTCATTTGTTGTTCATACTGCAACTACGCTGAGCCGATCATAGTTATAGATTCTAGGAGAATGCCCGTAATCTGATCAATTTTTTTGAAAAGTTTCAATCCCTCGGTCACGATGACTTGTTACTTCGTGCTAGCATAACCACTGACGGCATCCGAACGGTTTGGTCTCCCCAATCTCACTCACAAGGCTTGAGTCAACCGGTGATATGATTTTCAGACCTTTTCCAATGGTGACGCACGCTGAGATCGCCTTCCTCGGCCGATAACAACAATTCACCCCCTTCTGACATATCAGCCACTGTGAGATTATGAAAATGAACGTTCTGACCCCTCAGCCACATACCTATGCACGTATACCCGTATGCATACATGTACATTATCAACCCTACAACTGATTGAAAGACATGAAACACACACATGAACAAAGAATGTAGGCCATCTCTTGTTTATAATCACTTTTTCATTAACAAATCAATTGGGTTCAAGCAACAAAATATCAAACAACGTTAATTTTCCTTGTTCGTCATCACTGCTTTAATTGCTTCATGCTGGAGGACCTGTTTTATGGCTGAGGTAGTTGCGTTTATGCCCTCTGTAGCCAATGTTTGATAAGGGAACCCAGATAAATATCAGATTTTTAAATGCTTATTTTTAGTGTAGTATGGCTTTTCCCCATTTGCAGTATATTTCTTTATCAAAAGTTTCCACCATACTTGCATTGGAAATATTAATAAAATAAAAACAAAAAGCTGGTGTTGTTAATATAACCAAAGTGAAAAGATGTAGAATATTAGAAAAATGGCTAGATATGAAAGCAACCAATTTATTACTTATAAGTAAACATCACAAACAAAACTTTTACTTGATATTTTCATCCCTTTTCAATTTTAATTATTTGTAATTAAAATTTTCTCTTTTTTTAATCGCTTTCCAACTTTCCCACCTCATTCGTTATATTGAGTGTGTCTTTGATCGTTTTCCAATTTGCCAACGTATACCTTTGAAAAAGTGTTGGTCGATATGTACCTAATGTATAACATGACGTCCATTTTGTTTAAAAATATCTATCTATCTATCTATATATATATATATATATATATATATATATATACTCAGGTGTTATAAAATAGTGCTCAGTGTTATATAACAGAGCTATTAAGCATATATTAGTGAATATACATAATATCACACGTCAAGATCACGACTCGGAGTTGTGTATGAAACTCGAGTCATGCTATCGACATGAGATATTATGTATATTCATTAATATATATATATATATATATATATATATATATATATATATATATATATCTACCTGTGAGTTACTTGTTCTTGCATACAGTACTTTACATTTGGTATTGCTGCTAAAATTCTATATAAATAGCAACGTATAAAATAAACTATGCACTTGGTTTTGCACCGGATGACCCGGATCTTTGGTTAATACAAAGCCTTTCAATGCGAACATGCTTCCGAATATTTTATAGCTCCAGGTTTTGTTATTTTACTGCTTTGTATGTGCCTGTTTCCCTGTCTGTGGGGTGACGTTTTTTTAAAAATATTCAATATCATTTAGTTGCCGGTCGTCATTACTGTCATCTGTGGTTCTTTCCCATTTGAATTTTTATAGCTCCCTACACGTGTTTGATGTTTGTGTATTTGCATGTTTATGCGGCAACTTTTCATGTTTGCTGATGAACGCTGCTGTCCGTAAGAGTTTTACACATTGTTAAGTTTTTAAATATCGATGTACAATAATAATGCGTCGGATTATACAAGTTTTAACAAGAGGCACCCACGTAATACTTAGTCTGAAAAACACTCAATCTTTCCTTTAAAATCTGTACGGTGAGTTCATATCTTTTATGTGTATTTAGTCTGTGCCTTACCGTGAATTTTCTTTGGATTGCTTCTTGTTACCTCCTTCTTCAAAGCTGACACAAGAGCGAAACTGCAGGATCTGTTAGAAGGTAGTCAAATGAAAGCGGGAAGAAAAGACTCACTATGAAGTGTAAGAAAACAAAAGTGTTTCTTTGCCAGGAAGAGAACGGACCAAGAGGCGAGCTACGAATCCAAGCAAGTGCATAAATTCGAATATCTGCGAATAGAGTGTAAACAGATGGCAAAAAATGTAACACCGAAATACGAGGGTGCATTGTAATAGCGAAAGATGTCTTCTAAAAGTTAAGCAAAGTATTAAGAAACAGGAAAATATCGTTAGAAACAAAGAAAAGTGTCGAACTGTTATTTAATATCATTCTTCCTCTATGGAAGTGAATGTAGGAGAATTTGCTCACAGATGAACACAACTTTAAGCAACAAAAATTTTGTTCTACAGAAGGATATTGAAGTTACCATGGATGGAACATGTGAGAAAATCTTAAGAATAATGGAAAGTACAAAGTCATTTGTATTTAAAACCAGAAAAAGACATTTGAAATTTCTAGGACACATAATGAGGAAGGAGGGATTGGAGAATTTATCACTCACAGTATATAATGAGAGTAAAAGGGATGAAGGGAAAACGGGTAACTGACAGTTTGTGTAAATAGATGGCAGAGCAGAGATCGGGTAAGACAGTAAAAAAAACTAACATCGCTAAGTGCAGTAAGGAAAAGGAAGGAAATGTAACAAAAGGAAGTTGTAGAGAGTCATGAACGCTCGCGTTCTGAAGGGAAACGGTACATAGAGGAAAAAGAAGACAGTGAGATTAATTGATACTAATTAAAACTTATGCTTTTAACAGGATTTCTGGTTGGCCGAGAGTTGCTGTGGTAAATAATCAAATATTCTACGGCTTGTTTTTAAGCAAGTAAGCATCACTCTACTGGGGAGATTGGCATTGCCACTACACAACTCTAACACATATATTCCTGTGCCAATCTAATAGATTAATCTAATAAATAGAAATAGCTTTACAGCACTTAATTGACTTAACTGCTAATTGAAAGTGATAAATACAAATATAGGGATTTAATAACCCTTGCTTAATCAAGTACAACCTCCACTTCAGTGAAATAAGGGTAGGAAGATTGTATTGGGCCAATCATCAAAGTGGAAGCAGGCTGCAAATTCTGAATATAAATATTCCAAATCTTAGCTCTTATCTGGATTAAAATATTAATCACTAGCAGCCATGATAAATGCTGGTTATTATTGTTATTTTGGTTGGGGGAGGGGTGATTGAAATTAGTACGGAGACAAATAATAGGCATAATTAAATGGAGACTCCTGATTAAGAAAAACTGTCACCAATGAAATTCCAGAAAAAAATAGTTGATCTTTACTCTGAATTAATGAAATCTGTTATATATAATAGATTTCCAACAGTCTGTTGTTGGTGGCGAGATTTGTTTTAATCTTTGTTGAGGACATCGTTTCGTCAGTTACTGCTGCCCTTAAAACACGTCTGCCTTGGCGAGCGTCTGTGATACCTCGCTTTCCAGAACCTGATCTACAAGTTTATGAATGTTAATTTCCCTACTGTAGCCCGAATCAAAGTAAACAATTGCATCACATGGAATTCGCCTAGATTAAAATCCTGACACCCCATTGCCCAGAAACTTACACTTCTCAAGCGACTCTATTTAAATAAAAAGAAAACATATCTGTGTTGATATCTCTAGAACGACAATTTTCTAATCTGTGGCGTGGATGCATTTTTTCAACTACTGCTGCCGTTACAATGCATCGATTTTGGCAAGCGTACGTACTATGTAGCCAAACAGGTGTACATGTCTATGAATGTTTCTTTGATGAACGTTGCCAATATCGAAGCAAAAGTGACGTGTCACGTCGAATATGTACTTAAAATGACCATCCAGCCTCTCAAAGGCGCTTGGCTTCACTGCTGAAATGTCTCTAATTGAACTAAAGGAACATATGACTGTCTCCGTGAGAGGATACCTGTTTGCATTCGATTCTTTCAATGTACTGAAGTTTACTGCAAAACGCAACTTTTCAAAAGTTGAACTGCTCTGTGCATACATAGGTCACAAGATGACTTGAGATTTTTTGAAAATTTTGTCAGCATATATACTAAGCAATAGCATGCACATATGACGCCCAGGTCAGAAATAGCGCCAGCGTCCTGTAGAGCAGTGAAGCTTTATTTTCTGTCAATGTATCACAAACCTCGTGTTGTTCTTATCTTCAAACAACACCTGTCAAACTATATGTGAGCTCTTGACAAATAACTACTGTCGCACGTTATTTTAAAATATAAAATAATTCTGCTTTTTAAGGTGTTAAAAGTAAAAATATACAAAGAAACCAAGATGAAAAAAAAAACAGTCTATTACTTATCTCGTTGTTATGGTAACTGAGTGAAATGTGTTCATTGTTCAAGATATAAATAATGGAAAATTGCATCATCAGAAAAAAAATAGTGTCAGAAGTGAGACCGATAAATATATAAAGTCCCACTGTATTTTATAGTATAGATTATTAACGCATTTGATGGCATTTAAGCCCCACATGCGTATAAGTCATCCATAGTATGTCATCAGGAAATTTATAGAATTACATTGTTGGATAATTTATCGAATATTACCGAAATTTCATCGAAGATTCTTATTGGTTACAGTTCAAAGAATGTTTTTTCAAATTTATGTAATTCTATTTGGGAAAAAGTGCTTATTATATGCCATTACAATATGCTACATTATAACTCTAGGAAGCTAAAATACGGATAAAACTTTAATTTAATTAATGTAATTTTAAAACTATCTACATAACTAACAAACCCTTTAAAAGTCCGTTTCAAAGGCAATGACATTGACTGTTGGACCGTTTTAGATAAGGGCGACTACTTATATTTTGTAAACTATAATTAATTAAAAGTATTCACTACTATTTCTCTAGTAGTTTCATCTTCAAGGTATGGATTTTTGATATTTACCAGGGTACCCACGTCGTAACCGGGATTGACACAAGGTCGAGGTTTAATGTGGATGACCATACAATGCAAAAATTCCTAAACCCCCTTTGGAACTTTCACTTTTGGGCACACCTCAGGCACTGGGCGATAAACCCAGTCCCCTCCTGAGGGAGATGTACTGCCTGAAAAAAGATACCCTGGGGCGTGGGCTAATATTTAAAGAATACAAATCCCAGCCTAAAGGTTAGAATTTGTTTAGCCTCCAGCAAGGTTTGTCTGACGATCGCAAAAGCGTGAAACCCAGGGTCACAAACTCACATCACTCCAACCAAATGTGTTAGCTCTATCTCTGATATTGAGCGCATATAATATATAAATAATAATATATATATATATATGTGTGTATATATATATATATATATATATATATATATATATATATATATATATATATATATATATATATATATATGTTTATATTTATATACACACACATTCACACACACACACACACACACACACACACACACACACACACACACACACATATATATATATATATATATATATATATATATATATGTAGGGTTAGGTAAATCAAATAACTAGATATTAGCGACCGTATAACAATTACCAAATTTAGTCAAGCGGTGTAGACATAATAGTGCTCGACGTGATTAGACAGAGCAAAGAATTATATATTAATAAATTCACATATACCTATGTTTGGTGTGCGACTTAATTCAGGCACAAGATATAGCTTATTGTTTATTCAAAAAAGTATACTACGCCAAACGTTGGTATATATATATATATATATATATATATATATATATATATATATATATATATATATAATTGATACAATATAGTTTTAAGTTATGCTATATTTATGGGTTAAATTGGTCAATATGAGGGATAGAGCTCATGTAAATATAAAAGTGGGCATTGAAATCACAATGCGTCACTGACCAGCATATATATAAATAGTTGAGCAAAAACACAACGCATATAGCCTGATGATTGCGTTTAAGCATGAAACTGGGTTTCGCCTTTGGGTGTTGACGTCAGTGTCCACTTATATATATATATATATATATATATATATATATATATATATATATATATATATATATGTGTGTGTGTGTGTGTGTGTGTGTGTGTGTGTCGACAACTAAACCGGAATTATGAATAAAATATAAACTCTCATGCATTTCTTTTAAAGGCAGTGCCAAAAATATGAAGTATTCATCTTTCAAAATTGGTGCTTTCTATCAGCAAAATTGACTGTAAATGTTGAAATGGTTACAGCCACACTACGTTGAAACACCGCTTCCCGTACGATTACCGAAGTTAAACAACGTTGAGCATGGTCAGCAAATTGATGGGTGACTGCTTAGAAATACCAAGTGCATTAAGCTTCGATGTGCAGGTAGGGTAATGGATAATGTTTCGGAATTATTAATCAGAGAGCCGAGTACCAATTCCTGTTGGCTTTATTATATTCACTTATGCGCAAATATCATTGGGAAAGTTATGAATCCAATCTTCTCTCCCCATTTATGGGTTAATTAGTAACACTTGTATCACTAAATCATTATTATCTCCAAGACGACATTCATACAATCTAAAAATATATTTTGGCTTTAAATAACTTACAAAGTGTTGATAAGTTGTAGAATCAATCAATTGAAAGGTTGATTAAGTAAGATCGATTCGCCCTAAGAACTTGGCTTATCCTACTTCCCAAAATCAATATACTTATGACCAAACATCAAAATAATGATTTTGGATACATTTTCGGGTAGATAACTCCGTCTCAAAACAAATTTCATATGCTTCATCTTCGAAAATGTTTTCTGAAATAAATATGTTCTAACAAATGCTGAATTTAATAGTCAGGTAGAACTATTTAAAGACAAACTTTATCTGGGAAGCAGTTAACTTTCTTTATATTTGACAGCGTGTCATTGAATTGTAAATTTGAAAGGAGAGCCTCAATGATACATTAAAAAAGATATTTAAAAAAAATTATCTGATAATAATTAAAAATAATATGCAAAATATTATCGCAAAATAGTAGACTATTCAATATGGGACTGCAATGTGAATATGTCCCACGGACCGTTGAGTGCCGACATTCTTCTATGAATATTGATACATGCCCCTAACAATAATAATTTGATAATTATTAGAAAAGGCTGTGGAGGCTGAAGATATGATTAATTTAGTCTATTAGGCACCAGATAAATTCTCGTGATTTCGGTTTCGCACGGTAATTTGAAAAATAGAAAGCATTCAGTCGATTAGTACAAAACTTTCATGATTGAGGTTGTTAATTATAGGGCGCCATTGTGGGCCACTCAGCGTGTATACTTTATTCGATTTCTAACCGAAGTCAGCAAGTTCATCATGATGCTAGCACGCATATAATATCTATATATATATATATATATATATATATATATATATATATGTGTGTGTGTGTGTGTGTGTGTTTGCTGGTGAATTAGGGCAACAGTTTTCCGTTTATATATTATTAAAATTTTTTATCGTTTTTCTAGATTTCGGGCAATAATCTTAGTTTCCGATGTAGCCTTTGAGAGTCGAAATTTTAGAGTCAAACATTGGTCAATTTATATTTAAGCTTTGAAAATCCATCAAAGGACGTTCATTAGTTTTTAAGCAAACTTGTATAAATTAAAGTGTTGACCAAATACATACACAAACACACACATACACGTGTATATGTATATATATATATATATATATATATATATATATATAGGGGATCCAGATTTTTTAGGTTTCATGGGTGTGTCATATTTAACTAATCAGAAAGAAAGTCAACGCTAAATTTGAAAAGTTAAAAATATAGGTTAGATGTTGGGGGATGTGTGGTATTCATACATGTCTCGGGGAACTGTCATATTAACGACTCGACACCTTACTTCCGGCAAAAACCATATATTTAACTTACGAAGAAATATTCTTAGAAATATGTATATCTCTGACAAAGGAAATTTGTATTCCCCCTCTATATTAACTCTTTAATAAGCAAACATATAGTTTTCTGTCTTCAAATGTAAATCATTTTCACCAAAGTTACTGAATATTGCCTGATGACGAGATAAAAACATTAAGTCTCGAAACATAGAAATTTCCGTGTCACGATATAAGATATTTTTAATAAGAATATCATTAAAAATATTATGCTTTACTTTTTTTTTAAAAAACGTAAATGCCAGAGAACTATGGATTCTAAATCCGTTTGTTCTTTCTCTTCATTTGGTTATATATATATATATATATATATATATATATATATATATATATATATGATTGCGTCTTGCATGGAACAGACTGTTGCCTCTGAGTGTTGGCTTCAATGTTCACTTTTATATTTACATATGTTCTATCTCTGATATTGAGCACTTTATCCCATAAATATAGCACACCTTACACCTATATTTTTCTATATATATATATATATATATATATATATATATATATATATATATATATATATGATAAAAATGTTTTCAATTTTCAAATTCGTCCTCAGTTTTATATTTAGAAACATGCATTTAATTTCCCCGTTGATCTTCTTTGTAAGTCAATAAACACTGCATTTATTCTCATTTAAACAATGAGTAAATTTGTTGTGGGGGACATTGATGATTCTTGAATAAACTTTGAAGATGAAAGCTAGGGTATGAATATTGGTAACGGCCTGAATGATCTTTATCCTCTCACCATTGCTCAGTTCGGAAGACACAGTGGAGCTGATACAATGTGATTTTAACCTGTTCTCTTTCCATAATAACTCAAAGTGCTTTTAGTGATTCTTACGACAAAAGGTGTCAAGATGGTGAAATGTCTTATCTAAAAACCTGGGAAAAAACAACTGAAAATAGGTATTAAACATTTTGTGGGCTGGACAATTATGCTGTTACACCCGGTATATATATATATATATATATATATATATATATATATATATATATATATATATATATATATATATATATATACACGCAAGTTTGGTTAAAAAATGAAAGTCAATTGTTTTGGATCTATTCCTTATTTTCTATATTTGGAACAATTTCCTTGTTTTCTGGAAAAAGTTTAAATGTAAAATGTTCAATATCTGATTGCTGTTGGCATAACCTTCGAAATAATTGAAAAGTAAACAAAAAATCTAAATTTTTGTTCGTTAGTCTCGGACCAAACTTACATATAAATTATTACATATGCAATTGTCAGGCGCTGATTGAAAACTGAGTTTTGCAGGCGGTGAGGATCAAAATGGATATTTATTATTAATATAAATTATAGCTTTATTATATGCTATTATACATTGACCACTGTTTTATTAGTACCAGCACTCAATGCGCGATTTCATATATATATATATATATATATATATATATATATATATATATATATATATATATATAATTTATTCGAAAATTATAACATAAACATGTTATAAAATCACTACAAATATAGCTTCAAATAACTGAAAATTAAAAATTAATAATTTTAAACTTAACCTGTATTAAGTTTAAAATATTATAAAATTATTTAAAGAAGAAAAAATATATATACGAACATATACATATATGTAAATTATGTAAATTTGAATGTAATGTCAATCGTTATCTTGTGAATTCTTGTTTTTATTGTCATTTCTCTTCAACAAGTTTTATATTCTCTCACACTCACGCTTGGGATGGAATATATATATATATATATATATATATATATATATATATATATATATATATATATATATATATATATATATATATATATATATATATATATATATATAAACGTTATATAAATTTTGAACGAATTTAGGGAAATATATATGGCACGAAAACATTTATCCACTGTCTTAGATTTCCTTAGTACACACACATACATACACACAGACACATCGATCCTCTCTGGGTGCCCTATACTTTAGGGTTTGTGCCACATCCAAGCTGAACTTAGAAAAAAAGTTATCACTTTTTTTGTTTCTTTGTTCTTATAATTTTTCGATCAACCACATTACGGGGAGTAATATTTTTTCCTTATCTTGGTCTTTCGTAGCCAACTTTTTAAGTATATTTATATGGATATTTATACTTATATATACTTTTATGTGTGTGTGTGTGTGTGTGATTATCTAAAATCCTACTTATACTAGGGATAGAGATCGAGATTATAATCAGGAACTGAATGAAAAAACTCTACACTAAATGTCTTCTTAAATGTATTCCGTTAACGCAGGAACTTGAACATTTTTATTCTTAAATTCAATTTAAAATAAGCAATTGCTTTATCAATTGAAGGGAAAACTTCTTTCAAAGTATATAATTAAAGGAAATTAATCCCTATCATCAGAAATGTACATTTCACATTTTCTCAGCAATGATTCCCTTTATCACGGAAGTGTCATAAATAATGGGTCACCGTTGATAATAAACATTCAATTAGATATAAAAATTTAAATAATTTTCATAAAATATATGTAATTAAAAAGTAGAATTTGGAAAACCCATATATAAAAATTATTTCGTTTTATAAAATAAAAAAAGAGTCCATTATTCAATGTCGAAAACCCCTGGCATTTTAAAAGATGTCTACTATTCAACTAATTAATAGATTTTAATGAATTTAATAAAGAAGTAATGGATTTATTAATCCGACTGACTTTTAGCACTTTAAATGTCATTTTTAATGGATACTTATAACTGAGTAGGCGCTCTGTTTATTTATTAAACAGTATACCGGCCTGTATATTCTAGAAATCTTCTCAAAGAAAATAAATCTACATGTAAGGGTTCACATACAAAAATATATATATATATATATATATATATATATATATATATATATATATATATATATATATATATCGTTTTGGGTAAGTAAAAGAGTTCTCAATGCAGAATACCAGAGGTATTAAGTATATATTAATAAATATGCATAATACCACACGCCGACAGTACGACTGAAAACTTGTCCAATTGTTATATTAAACGCTGAATCGTTGTATCTTAGAAACGTTTAAAGATATTTTACTGGAATTCTCCGAGGTTTTTATAACGTTATTGGACTCTTCTTTGAGAGATTGGAATGTATAATTAATCTCTTAGCCTAGCAGAAGTATCCTGATGAAATCGATTATTCCAGGATCATTTTCCAACTTATTCAAGATGATCTTCGCTCTCTCTAAGTTTCTAAATTTCTGTACTGAAGTAACAAGTTACCTCACAGGTTTCACGTACGATTTCATTTTCAAGTCTTTTTTCACTGCTCTTTGGACTGTCATAGCTGAAACTTCTTTCTCAAGTGCCAAACGTCTTCTGAATTGCGTTGAATCTTTTCTCAGTGATCTTTTTAGTTAAAATGATGATCCTTATTGCGGTTGTGACCTCTTGATTCAGTTTTCCTCTCTACTTTTCCATCTTTTTAAAACTTATTCACCGTTTTCTTGAATAGACCTTGAAGAGTATGAATATTGGTGCCATTACAGAAGGCCTAAATGATCTTTTTTCTCTCACCATTACTCAGTTTGGAAGACATACTAGGTCTGATACAAGGCGATTTTGCCCTGTTCTCTTTCTAGCTGAATAACTCAGAGGGTTTTTCACTGATCCTTACAACAAATGGTGTCAAGATGGCTAAATGTCTTATCTGAAAACCTGGAAAAAAGAAACTGAAAATAGCTTAGTGTTTTTATTTTTAGATATTAAAATTTTGTGGGCTGGACAATTATGGTGTTACACACACACACACACACACACACACACACACATATATATATATATATATATATATATATATATATATATATATATATATATATATATATATATATATATATATATATATCGTTTCTTACATATCAATTTTATTTCTGGGTAATAATATATGTGACGCTTGTTTTAAACAGGATACACGGACTTCATGTGTCATTTTCTGGTTGTAAAATGTGACTAAATTCAGGCATAAATATGCAAATTATCTGAATACGTGACAAAAATATTTCTGGTTTTTACGCCACTATGAAAAAATACTTTCTTTATTCCATATATTTGTTTTTCTTATGATTTCTTTTTTTCAGTCGATACATTTTTGGGGTGGGTATTAAATTAACAAGATTTAGAAATAAGATTACGCGATTCAAATTCCCTGAAATTCATGGTTCCCTGTTTAAGGACGGTACACACAGATATCTTGTAAATTCAACATTGACAACTATTTATATAGTATTTAAATGAAATATACATGAAAATAAAAGTGCTATAATAAAAAGTGATTTTAAAGGAATAAACGCGAAATATATCGCTATTTTTGCCAACTTCTTCAGGACACAGAGGAAGATATTCTGGTTAAGGACGTTTGAAAATCTTCCGTAATTATAACTAATTACTTGTCAAATGATAACATTACTTGAATAACTCGAAGATCAAGAAGGAACAAACAAAAGTGGATAGCAAGAAATGTGACCTCGCAAAAAAAAATCAAGGAAAAATAAAATATGAGAAAAGAGATAAAAATGAAAATAAAAAGTTTGTTGGTTTAAACTCAATTTAACATCGTCTTGTGTGAGCATGTCTAATGATTAAATTAGTAGAATATTAATAGTCGGTACTAGGTTAGTTTGCTAAAATATACATGACTACGAGGTGGCCCAAAATATAACTTTTTTAAATAAAGACACGATAAATATACGTACAGGTGGAAGGAAAATACAAAAGAAAGAAAAAGAAGGGAAAATAGAAGAAGAGAAGAGAGAAAGAGAAAACGAAAGGAGGAATAATGATAAGTAAAGAAGAAAGGGGGAAGAACATAAAGAGCGAAGAGGAATACAAAAGAAGGTAAAAAGAAAAAAAGAAAAATGGAAATTGTGTAAAGGAGTAAAGGAGAGAGAAAATGCTGAAGATGAGTGCAAAAGAAAGAAGAAAAGAAGAAAGACAAGTAGAGAAGAAGAGAGAAAATGAATTTAAAAGAAAGGAGAAATGAATGAATATAAAGAAGGAAGTTGTAAGAAAGAAATGGATAAAGAAGTAGAAAAATATAAAGAAAACAATTCCTAGAAGTTGTTGATTTTTTTGGAGATCATAAAAACTTCTCTACAATGGCGGAAATCTTAGTAGAGCAGCTAAAAATTCATATAATTAAAAGTATATTTCCTTTCTTCAGAAACAAAACTGACACTTTACCGACTGATACCACTCCTTTTTGTTTTCTTTTCTTCCACAGGGTAATAATTGGCCAAAAGTTAAAGCTATCATGACACCCTCCCAATATTTATCACATCAAAAAGCAATAATACTCACCGTGATCTACTTACTGACCAGAAGCTGGTCACTCTTATATCTGAGGACTGGTCTCGTTTACGCCTACAGTTATACATGATTGTAGCTATCCATGCGTTGGAATTTTATGTTTTCATCGCAAAATAATCGCCGAGGGATTGATTTGCTAATGAGAGAAGTTAGGCAGAGATGAGAGCGATTTATGTGGGTACACATGGATGAGCTTGACAAAGCCATCATCACTTGCTCAGCCTCTAGGTGAGTTTGTAATGTTTTTTAGTTGTTTTTTTAACTCGCTGAATCTAATGATTGAATCTAAGAGTTGAATAATTTAGAGTGTAATCTAGCACTGATAACATTTATTTCAATTATCATCACTATTGATAAATCATTCTAATTCACATTGTAATATTTTTTCGAATAAAAGCTGCTAAGAAGCATATATTAGGTTGGCCCGGAAGTCCTGACTCACTTAGGTAGCAAAAAGAAAACAACAAAATTTTATGGAACAACAACATTTATACTTCAAAATAAAGTTCATTATCTTCGACGATCTTCTGCCAGCGATCAGCCAGTATCCAAATCTGTCCCAGATACCAGTCTGCTGACTTTGAATAATAAAAAAAGAAACTGTAAACAAACTTCCTTCACTTAATCAAAATTGTTGAATCGCTGGTCGCGGAGGAAGTGTGCCATTGAGCGGAATAGGCCCTAGTCACTCGGAGTAGCATCGGAACTGAATGGTGGATGTGGAAGAATCTAAACCCTGTTCATTTATTTGAACTTTTCCCTGGTTAATTTTTGCTTTGTCTTTGCTGAAACAAAGCTCGACCTCGACTGGCCAAAGCAGGATACACCTTCTTTAGTTTGTCATACACGTGGTCTAGCTGCTAGCAATAGAGTTTAACGTTGATGGCGTGACCGTTTAGAACAAGCTCGAAATGCAGTGAACCTTGGAAATTCCACCTGACACAGATCAAGATTTGTTATTTTTTTGCCGCTTACTAAGTCAGTTAGGACTTTCTGACTAACCTAATATACCAAAAAGCCTTGAGATTTTCAGCACTAACACATTACATTTCAATTAAATATCCTTCAACCAGAAATAATCACCATTTCTCTGAGACGAAGAAGAAATGAACATTACATTGTAATTTTCAGCACTGCAGACATTTAATACTATATATGTATTCAATCACTACAATCAACCTCACACTTGTTTTGTGTCATACAAGTTAGACTTACTAA
Source organism: Acanthosepion pharaonis (assembly GCA_903632075.3). NCBI lineage: Eukaryota > Metazoa > Mollusca > Cephalopoda > Sepiida > Sepiidae > Acanthosepion > Acanthosepion pharaonis. Next base: position 247,959 of record CAHIKZ030000761.1, read on the forward strand.
AAAGGGTTTAGTCATTATACAATACTTAGTACTTAGTCAGACTGCTATATCTTTACTGTTGTTTTGTGTATATGATTCTTACAAGGATATGTGCATCATCGTAATGCAATGTTTGTTTATTTATTTAACAGCATATAAACTCCTTATGGATCATTTGATGCAGAAATTTAATTTTCTAAGGAGCTTTGAAGTAATAAAAATATGTATTTGTCTGGGGCGATGGACTGAAAAGAAAAAATCCTCTTCTAGAACAAGAATTACCTTTGAATTCCTACGGCTCAAAAGTTCATCCTAGCACGTTCAGCGCTAAACAAAGTTTATTATATAACGTCTCCCTTGTGAAATTTCGCACCTTGTTCCCATTTTATCCTCTACACACTGATGGGACTTATATATACTTTCTAACGGTGTCATTTAGTCTTTAGGTATTCTCACTACTTGTAAGTCGTCACTGAAGGCAATTTCAGCAAAGAATTTTAGTCATATGATTAGTGGTAAAATGGTGTTATCACAGATTTTAAACGAATGTTTACCAGTGTTCTGGGTTGTATAATGCTGGTAACGCCATTTACCTACTAATCGTTCAAGGTAAGCAATAACACTGAGTCAGTATTGAATGGGTGACAAACATACTTATCCAGAATAATATTATAGAATAGGTACCTCCACTATTTCGGCATAAATTTTCGATACCTAAAGTTCAAAATTAATTTTTGAAAACGAAAAACATACTTGAAGATTTAATTTTAGCTTTAATTGAAAGTTATATGATTAAATTTATTATTTCCAGCAAGTAACATATTTTGGTGTATTTCAGATAGAAATTATATAGATTAGAATGTCAAATTTAATTTCGATTTCTTAAAATTTTCTTAAAAGCAGCCATTTTCTTAATTTTAAGAAATTTGTAAACAAACCGATTTTTTTTCTATTTTAAAATTCTTTCAAAAAATGAATATATATTTCTGAGACGTTGAGTAAAATTAGAAAATTTAAAGTTAAATTAATCTGATTTGAAATATTACTTATAGCATCAAAAAGTAATATACAAGCATTTGTTAATGATTGGTACTGTTTACTGAGCAAATAATTGATGTACGATTGGATGACTCGATTTGACATAAATTTCCGAAAACTAATTTCAAATATGATTGAAATAAAGTTTTAAAATAATTTAAGTTTATTAAACATTAGTTTTAAAATTAAAGTAAACGTTTTTATCAACGTAACTGTCATTAAAAGGAATAAATTGAAAAAAATTAAAAAGAAATTACCAACAAAAAAATTTTGCTTTTCCTTAAAAAGTTTTTAAAAAATACTCAATTTAAGTATGACCCACACTAATGAAAATACATAAAATAAAAATATTTAGTGAAATAGTAATTGGAAAAGTAAAGCTTACTTTAAATTTTAAACTTTTAAAACTGGAGGGAAATCCTGTTGAAATGTGTAGAGTAACGAGCGAATTTCTTTGTAAAGAGACAAAACTATTAGATCACGTGACCCTTTCCATAATAATGTCAGTTCGAGCCTACCATAGCCAAAAAGAAGGAACGTATTAAGTAAAACGTATTAAGTAAAAAAATAATTTAAAAAATATAATGGTGCAGTTTTGGATTCGTAAATTTCGTTTCCACTTTATTACTATATCACATCCAGGAAATAACCCAATACAGAATTTTACATGATTTTTAAACTATTATAATTTATTATAATTAAATTAAAAAAAAAAAATGAAAAAATTCTTGTAAAACTTCATTATTCATCGGAAAAATTTTTATTTCTTCAGGCAGTAGTGTCCTTAATATAACTTATTTACAAAAAGCAATTAAAATCTTTTCTAATTAAATAATGTCATAGTTTTATTGCATCTATAATTTTTCAATTCAGAGCAGATTTTCAGTTAGAATAGTGAAAATTTGGAAAAAAAAATAGGTGGTTAAAATTCTCCAAGGAGTCCTACTTTTAACGAATAAAAAAAAATCAGGAAATAGAAAGATTTATTGTGAAAGTTCATGAAATTAAGTAAGTGGGGTGAAAGCCCTGAAAATTTCATTAAAATCGGACAATTATTTGATTTTTACAAGAATTACAAGAATTTCCAAAAACGTCAATGTTACTGTATAGCCGCCGCGATTTTAACCAAAATTTCGAACGTGTTAGAAAGGGTTAAAAAAAATTCAAAAAATAATTCAAAAAATACTTTGGTCTTTCATCTTAATAATAACAAACATTTTGACGATAATAGTTTATTTTTATTAAATTTGTGGCCTTTTTCATTACGCTATGCTGTTTTCCCGCGAAAAAGTGGAGGTACCTATATAGAAGAAAACCTTTTTAGCGTGTGTGCTTAATTCGTTGCGAAATGAGAGCTAGTTTTGAATATTTTAAAATAATTGTTCTCCATTTAAAGAATTGTTTTTAACTTTTGCTTTGTAATAAATTGTCATCGAATATTGACTAGGTGGCATAATGTAATGTATAATATGTTATTAAAATGGGTGTTTGACAGACATATAACATTTGCGATTAACAAAGTTGATACAAGAAGATTACATTATTCGGACTGTTATTCTCATCTTCATTGCCATATTCACAACGTTTCGGCCGTTGTACGCTCCGGCCTTCTTTAGAGGATTAGAATTTCGAACTGAACCCTTTATTTCGTCCACTGGGACAAAATAAAGGGTTCGGTTCGAAATTGCAGTCATCTAAAGAAGGCTGGAGTATACAACAGCCGAAACGTTGTGAATACGGCAATGAAGATGACTTTAACTAACCTGCAATGGGTTAAGACGAAAAACATAAATCTATAAAATGTTTTGAAAGCAGAGTTGTTAGTCTCCTAGACTGGTTGCCAACCGATGATAGAGATCAATTTGCCTTATTATTTATCTATAGCACAAAGAAGGAGAGGCTCTATGAATTCATGCTGAAATAGATAAGTTAGTTATGAAGAGGTCGAGGGAACTGAACACAGGGAGAAGTCGATTTCTTTTTCCAGAAGGAAATGTAAACAGCTTCCATCTTGGAATCTGAACTCCATTTTCCAAGATAAGTGCGAATTCATTCCTCGAATTTTAATCATATTTCTCCAAATTTAAATGTTTGCTTTTGCAAAAGGGACAAGAGGCAGATTGCATCAGCAAAATTGTACAGCCCTAAGGGCTTATTTATTTGGCTCGACTTGAAATACCATCCCTTACTCACTCTGGCTGAACAGATAATAAAGTCGAGCCAAGATAGAAATGAATTTTTAAAAAAATGAAAGCAATGAAGAAACAAGAAGATTAAAACGTCGCCACCCCACAAACATCATCATGATGGGGCCACCCGTATATTTTATTCTTAACCTAATCTCGATTTAATTTTAACTTATTATATATTATATATATATATATATATATATATATATATATATATATATGTGTGTGTGTGTGTGTGTGTGTGTGTGTGTGTGTCTCTCTCTCTCTTTCTGTGTTTATGTGAGAGAGAGAGAGAGAGCTCATAAAATTCTTGATAAGTATATTTTGCCCGTTGAAGCGCGCGTCCTGTCCCAACGGTGAAAACACCCTTTTACCTTGTAGTGTCGCCTTTTTTTTTCAGACAAAAATAAACATGTCCGTCGTAAATGGGTCCACAAAATCAGCTGAATACAAGGTAACATATTTAAATATCTTTTTGCTTTTCACTCTGTGATCACAAAATTGCAATGGATAAAAAGTAATTTGTCTCGACGTCCTATCGTAAAACACAGCGATAAACCCTGTGCCAAATACGATAAATCATAAGAACAGATAAGTGTTGAATGTTGCCAAACTTTATGGAGAAGAAGAAAGTGAAGCAATAAGAATGGAGGAGAAGGGGATTAGGATTTCCTTAAATTAATTGAAAGAAACTCTATAAAACAGGACAAAAGAGTTTTCAACGAATGAATAATAAATAAAGTGTTTGATTGTGACACAAACTATGACGAGTTCGAGGAATCAGAATCAAAACAGTGAAAAGAGATCTACAGCGACTAAAATACAATGCAGGCGCGTATTTCGAGGTGGGTAGTGGGTCACCAAACCTGTTCGAGCAAAACTCAATTAGACAAAATTATTTTAAATATCTAGACACACACACACACACACACACACACACACACACACACACACAGAGAAAATGCTGTCCAAAACGTTCGCTCGGTCCTTTGAAAACGAAAGACATTCTTTTTCATTTATGAGTTCTTTCTTTTATATGACGTGACTCTTCAAGGCGTAGATGATAATGGCTCTCCACTTCCCACTATCGCTTGTAGCTCTCAATATGTTTTGTCCTTTTGCTCCTTCTCCCAAACCCTGTTCCGTCATCCAGTTGCTTAAGCCTGCTAGGTATGTCACGAGTTGCTTTCCCTTGTCTCTCTTTCCCTCTATCCGCCCTGTGAATAGCAGATTCTCCAAGCCCACCTTTCTCATTAAGTATCTCAGGGTCACAATTACCATCCTCTGTGAGGATACTTCCCAGATATTTAAATTTCCGCACCTGCTAATTTTAGTATCCCCAACCTGTAAATCGCATCTCGGGTTCATCTTTTGACTGATGACCATGCATTCTGTCTTCTTGTAGTTTATGCTTAGTCCCTTCTTATCGCTTTCCTTCGCTACCATTTGTAGGAGGTTTTGTAATTTCATTTCAGCGTCTTCTACCAGCACTTTGTCATCTGCGTATCTTATGTTGTTAAGATTGTGACCGCCAATGATGAATCCTGGTAAGTTTTCCAGTTCTCTCAGAATTGGCTCAATGTATAGGTTGCTGAGAAGACACATTCTTGCCTTAAGCCTCTTTCTATTTTTGTATATCTGCTGAACTCATTCTCTATCCGCATGAAAGCCGTTTGCTGATAGTATAGGTTATTAATTACTGAAATATCTTTCCCGAATATATCGAGGTTGCTGAGCAGTTCCAACAGATCTTTGTGGCTTACTTTGTCGAACGCCTTTGCGTAGTCTATAAAACACATGTGCACGTTCTTCTGCATTTGTATTGCTCTTTATGGTAACATTCTGAGCGTGAATATCGCATTCCTTGTTCCAGTGTCTTTAACGAACCCGCACTGTTCTTGTCCTATCTCTGTCCTGATTCTACTGCGCGCGCTATTCATCAGAATACGGATGATGAGTTTTGTTATGTGGCTTATTAGGCTGATTGGTCGGTGGAGTTCACATTCGTTTGCGCCTGGTTTTTTAGACAGTGCTATGAAAATTGATCTGCTTAGATCTTCCGGTATATCCCCACTATTGTAGATTTCATTTATCATGTCTGTAGTCTTCTCTATGCCCAAATCCTCTAAGACTGTCAGCATTTCTGTTACAATTCTGTCTGGCCCTGCCGCTTTGTTTGTGTTCAATTTTACCAGTGCAGCTTCCTTTTTAAAATTTCAGACCTTTCGGTAGTTCTGTGTATTCTGCATAGAAGAGTTCTCCAATATATTCATTTCAGCGCTGAAGAATCTTTCCTTCTCTAATATGAGCGTTCCATCCTTTAATTTTATGCAGCCTGTGGATGAGCATATCTTCTGTCCTGTTAGTTGTCTTATTTTTTGTGTGCAAATCACTTTTGTTGATGGTACTCAGTCTCTCTATTTCTACACATTTTTTGTTTAGCCATTCTTCTTTAGCTTGCTTGCATTTGGTTCTTATTTCGTTGTGTAGTTTTCTGTATTTCTTAAGGAATCTTAGCAGAGTTTCCTGTCTCCTTTGCATCATGTCGAGAATCTCATCAGTCATCTTTTTCTTCTTCAGCCATTTTCCTTTTTGGATGATATCGTTTGCTGATGTCACTAAAGCTTCTCTTGTGTCCCATTTCGAGTTTCCATTTCCAATGTGTCCCTCGTATCTTCTTTTCACACAATCCATATATTTTTCTTTCAGGTACAGGTCGCTCAGAAGTTTGTTGCATTGCAGTTTGGGTGCTACATTAGACTCCTTCAGTTTCCGTAGTTTCACTATTAATTTACATAAAAAAGGACGATGACCGTTTCCGCAGTCGGCACTTGGGAAGGTTTTACAGTGAACCATTGCATGAATCTTTTGTTGATAGTTATGTAGTCAATTTGGTTTTTAGTTTCTCCTCCTGGGCTTATTCATGTTCATAATTGTCTTGGATGTTCTTGGGACTATGTGTTGGATGTTACCTGGTCATTGGCCGTGCACCATTGGATCCATTTTTCTCCACGTTCGTTGTGGGTTTCTAGTCCGGCTATATCCTTTACCCTCTCCCTGCCTACTTTGCGTTCAGATCTCCCATGATAATTATGACTTCTTGCGATTTGCAATGAGCCTTGACATTGTCTAGCATGGAGTAGAAGATTCGATTTCTTCTCCCTTACTTTGTGCTGTCGATTATGATAGCTACATTGAAAGGCTTTCCTTTTAGCTTGACTACCAGAATTCTTTCGGATAAATGGTATTATCCCAGAACGCATTTCTTGAATTCTTGATCTAGTATCAATCCTACTCCTTTATCATTTTTTCTCTCCGTCTGCATAAATAATCCTGTGATTGTCACCGACAAAATCTCCGTTGCTTGGCCATCATTTTTCTGCTTTATTTCATCTGACATATTTCAGATGGCGTTATAATTTTATCTTCCAAAAATATTTTCGCTTTCACAGCAAAAAGCTGCTCTTGAGGCAATCTTCGAGGAAATTTAATTTTTTTTTATTAACAGATTCTGTAAAGACCATAATATATACTCATCGAAAAGTGCAATATCTGATACGGCAGATGAGTGAACAACTTCCATGACAAGTTCTAACAACTTTTGCCTTGTTTTCTTTTTAGTCATTTCACCCCAAGCAAGGCAATAATGCCACTAAGACGCAAAGGGCTACTGGGAGTAAAATATATTGAAAAGACTTTAGAAGTAACACGAAACCCAATTCTGAACAGGAAACAAGTGATAAATCTCTATTCCTGTTCAAAAGACCGGGAGTAAGCCGGGCGATAGGCGAACCTATCAACTCCTATTTCCCCCAACATCCGATCATCTGTCATCTATCATCTCTGGTTTAATTAATTCCGAACGCTTTTCGTCGAATTCTGCCTACTCTTGGTCTAATTAGGAGCAGTACTTGTTCGAATCATTCATTTGATTCTTTGCAAGGATCTCATAGTAGACGACACACATTCAGTTCCAGCATATATGTTGAATTATTTTATTTAGATGAAAATCGGCCTTTAGTTCGATTACTAGTGGTCCATTTCATTGGCCTTTGCCCTTCTGCGATGCACATAGTTGTCATGTAAATTTTCTCGCTGCCTATCACATGTTTCAAAATTAAAACTTTACATTTAAACAGCGAATAACGCAGAGAAATTCAGCTCAGCTGGGAATTTTTCGTTTCATTTATGTCAAAGTGACATTTCAAAGTTAAAAAAAAAATAACCAAACAGGTTTTGCTTGATTCAGTATATTTTGAGTATTTGATCATTTTATAACGTTAATTATAAATTATTCTCAAGTAATGACTTAGTTTAATTGCTATCAACTTTATTTGGTGGACCTGATGTTAGAGTATCGTTCAGCGAGAAATCTTCGATATAAACCCACTTTTGACACGTTCGATCTATTACAGTACCTTCTTCATAAAGTAGAAAATTATTTTATTTTACATTTGAAACGAATCTTTTACAGTCTTAAAGTAAAAAAATCAAATTATGTTATTTATTTTCCTCCATTTTCGTCGTTATAATCAATAAAGAAGATGATGTCAATTTTGTTGATTTCTTTCTAAAATGTCACAAATGATATATTTATCTGCGTTTGTTTTTCTTTTAATATAAGAGTACGTTAACCCTGATTAATTGAATTATCTTTGTGCTATGCTGAGTAATTCCTCTGCTTGTCATCTCTCAGAGTAATGAGAGTTACTTAATCGTGTCCATCTCCTCGAAATGTAACATGTGACAGATTTTACTGGGTTACATGGTATCAATAGTAAGCAATGATAACTGACCTGCTGAAGAGTTGGAGGGACACATTAAGGTATACATTGTGAAAAAAAATTCAGAATTTACACAACTAGCATAAATGGAATGCGACTGAAACGTGATTAACATTATGGGGTCGCGCTCATCTTGAAATTTCTTTCCTTCGTGCGTTATGTGATCCACTTGGCCAATGACGTCTTAGTCGGGCGTGAACAACCCGTGTCTTTGTTTTGGGAAAGAAATACCTTGCTTAACAAAAAAAAAATTAATTAAATCGCCCTTATCATGAGCGGCCGAGGTGACAACTCTCGGTTTAAACACGTGGCGTTTGTCAAGCAGTTTATCGCTAATTGGACATGGCCTAAGAAATGAATTTTCCTCCAAGATCTCAGCCAACTTGGCGTCTCCAAAGCAAAAATAAAAATATTTCATTTTCCTTCGGCCCATGTGTTGATAACAAAAATCTTTATTATCGCAGGGCAAAAGTTTATTCTGTCAAAAGAAAAACTTAGCCAGTGAAAACTACTTGTGTGGGATTTTAATTCTCCACACCCAGTCAAGACTGTCTGTGTTTCGTCAATGTTCAAAAATGGGTTTTTTCCCTTGGTGACATCCATTGATAACACAATTCCATTTTTCGTGGATAAGCGGAAATCGGTCAACGCTTGTTCGTAGGTGACCTAGATATTTTCGACATTTGATAGCTATCAACAATAACCCTTTTCTTCCTTATTCTCGTCTCTTAAGCCGTGTGTGTGTGTGTGTTCGCCTATGACCCGTCTCGTATTACTTTTTCTTTCTTTCTTCTTCGTTTTCTCTTTCTTTTTCCCAAATCGCCTGAATGCAAAGAAAGAATTATTCTTAAAACCTAAAATATTTTTCGGCCTTAAATAATCCTCAAATGGTTGATAAACCGTAAAAAAAGCAAATCATATATCTATAAATATTTCTTTCAAATCGTCAGGATGCATGGTGCCACAGGTCGGCGGATTCTGAATATTTCAGCAAAACAAAGCCAACACACAATAATAATGTTAATAACGTCATCGAGTTATGGTATTTTAGCTGCATATATGAAATAAGATTTGATATTTTCATTTACAAGCGAAAATATTTTTGATACAATTTAATATGTTGTAGTAATTTTTCGAACGGTAAGGGACTTTCTATTTCAATTTGAACACTGGTCATTTACAAACTCGACATAGGGTTGCATGCAGGACCGACTTTAAACAAATTTGACCGATTTCACTCAATTATTCCCTGCGCCTAGGTAGTAACATTACACATATTATAATGCGTGTGTAAAATAGACGGAAACAACTAATTATTTTAAAAAAATATGCTTTCTATAAAAACGTGTTTTAAAATACTGTCTTTAAAATGTTCCATAAAATATGGCATAAATATGGTGAGGTTTTTAAAACGGGATATAGTATTTTTTTTATTGCATATTTTGATTTGACATCATATTTAAAATAAAATTACGAAATATTATTATAGAATTAATGACAATACAGAAACTTGATTTTCTTCTAATATGGAAAAATCAAAATAAGGCCAGAGCTTTAAAATTTACTGACAGATTTGGATAATATTACCCAGTTTTTTAAATTAATAATGAATCAGAACATGTAATAAAATATGGTAATCTATTTAAAAATCTACAACTTATTAATGTCACAACACCCTGTATATTTAAAATTATTTTCCAAATACAGATAGCAAAGAATTTTACAACTTTTCTATTTATTTTTTTTCAATAACTCTAATCATTTTGACAATATCTGACGTATTTTATGTTTTAATTATATTTATTATTTATTTATATTTAATTTTAATTAATTTAATTTATTCTAATCGGGCTCCGAGATTACTGAGCTTCAACTATGATTAAAAGACAAAGACGTATAGATAAAATAGTACTTGAGTGGCTTTAAGATGAGGACATTAGCCAAAGCTAAGATAGCTGAAGAAAAGAAAAAAAAAGGTGACTTAGACAGATTTCTTTGCAGAAATATATCAGACAAATCTGATGAAACTGATCTACAAAAATCTGAAGAAAATAATAAAACAATTCACTGACACTGAAGAAGTTTTACCAGTTGAGCAAAACTACTAGAGCACTTTTGGTGTTTTAAATGCTAGATCATTCCATTTCAAACTTTAGCGATGAGACTTCAGAATTAACTGATGATTCTGCAGTCTGTTCAGAAGTAATAAGACATGGTGTGAGAGAGTTGTGTAGAAATACAACCAACTTCTCAACACTAACTTTATTGTAAAGTGGGTCGTAGCGTTGAGTCGTACGCATTGCCGCACTGAACTGTTGTATTCGTTATTATAGTATTATTAATCATGTGATTAAACCTTTTCTTTACTAATCTTTTGCTTCATTGTTTTCCTTTCAATATTATTAACTAGAACTACGAGCTTATACGAACGTTATAACAAAGATATTATTTGGTAAAAAAAAGATCATCAAGATTTTTTAGGGAAGATTTCCCTAAAAATGAGAGTGAAACACGCTTTTCAAAATTTCACTGCAAGAGAAAAGCTTCTAAATGGGGAAGTCGTAGACCGACCACGCCTATTAAACTCAGTTTCACGTGACAAAGTATTTTGTTACTGTTGCGGTGTCTTCCCGCTAATGAGCCTATAGTGGACTCTTGCACTTACTATAAAGTAGAAGCAAAGTAAGCCTCAGGGGGAACAGTGATATAAACTGAACGCTGGTCAACCTACACACACTCTTAAGTCGTGTAACACACTTCTGTTGTATTTACTTTTCAATACACTATTTATTTGCAACCACTTGTTTTGTTATTTCTTAACCATTACTTGGTCACAACAGTTACTCTTGAAAATATTTTTTACTTTAATGCCACAGTTGCACTTACAACTTTTGGCTTTAATAAATGGCCGAAAATCTACACAAGACTGTCTGATCATGAGAAGTTAAAAAGGCTTTTGCAAGAAATGCTGAATTGTTGTGAACTGCAGGAGAGAAAACACATGTGAAACGTCCAAAACAAGGAAATTTATGATCATTATTTGGGGGAAAACTTCTAAAATGAGCTGACTGATATCAAGAGAAAAGCTGTTTAGAATGAAAATTAAGGCTGACAATTACTACACCATAATTCTTGACTGCACTCTTGACATCAGACACCAAGAGTCATTGATTATCAGATATGTAGCTGAGAGTACAAAATCAAATATTAGTAGTGGAACGCAGCAAAGGAGAAGATTTAACACTTTTCTTTTATAAATTAGGAGTTGATGCTGAAAATATCTGCATCCAACTTTATGATAATGAGCCCAACATGACGAGACAAAACTCAGGTGTACAGGCACGACTCATACAAAGAAATTCTTGGGCATTTTTTCACACCCTGCACATGTCATAACTATAACCTTCTGCTGGGTGACATGGCCAAAGGTTATCCAGATTCTATGACTTTCTTTGGCACGAATATACACGATTTTTCCTCATTCACAAATAGATGGACAGTTTTCGGGAGTTATGGTACTGACTAAAACCGTTGTCAAAATCAAAGTGGGAATTTCGGATAGACAGTGTAAAAAATACCGAGTCTCTGAAGTCTGTGTTGTCCTTGCCAAAGGTAATGCCCTGTCCTTGGTGAATAAAATGAGAAATTACAATTAATTATGACTAGTATTCGGGCACACATCGCTCTTTCAAGTAAATTTTGTGAGCAAGGAGCTTCAAAGTGAAATCACGGATGTAGGAGCAGCATTTGAAAAGCTCTTTAACTAGTTAAAAACATTCAGAGGGAAAGGCTTTGAGGAAGCATTGGCTGATATCAGGGAACTTACTGAAGACCTGGATGTTAAAACAGGCTTCAAAAGGCTTGTACATAAGAAGAGGTGATTGTTTGATTATGAAGCAGCTGATGAACGAACATCTGTCAGATCCAAAAGAAACATTTCAAGTGCGATGCTTTAAACAGGTGATGGATAAAGCATTGCAAACCCTTAAGCTTCGGTTTGAACAGTTGATATAACACTATGAGTTGTTTGGATTCTTGTACAAATTTCAAGATATGTTCAAATAAAACATAAGAAAATGTGCTGTAGATTTGGAAAGGATCTTAACTTATTCCAGATTAGTGCATGCAACAGAAAGATTTGCAACAACTAAAATGGCTAATATTAATGGTTCCATGGTTTATGAGGAAATTGAAGCAATAAAGCCAATTATTTAATCGGAGCTATTACAAAATCCTGTAAAAATACCAGTGTTTCTTGCTTGCAACAATAGATCTACAGATCTTAGACTTTTTTCTTACCATCCCAGTGATAGTGGCATCTGAAGAAAGGTCGTCTTCTAAGCTGAAACTCCTCAAAACAATGAATCAAGAACGTGTAAACAATTTGAGTATATGAAGTGGACTGGGAATTAAGTTCGGAAACACTTTACTGAGAAAAGCTTTTGATCACATGTTTTGATTTTATTGTATATAACTTTAGATGAGTTTGTGCATTGATATCTCATGTTATAATTACTGTCATAATATGTGTGCATGTTAGATTTCAGTTGTTATTACTAAAGTACATAGTTTTAAAATACACTTTCCTTAATCGTTGGATTATAATCATAAACACGATTTTTTAAGGACTCGCCCTATTGAATCCAATTGGGTCCCTCACCTACTAGAACTGGCCCTGTTTGCATGCTAGTACTAATGATGGCGTTATCGTCTCGTATTTCCCGAGGCTATAGCCGTTAGCTTCGATCTGCCGATAGACAACAATGAAAAAGAAACAATACTATTAACTTATGACTTAAAATCAAATACTTATAATTTATAAAGACAGTATGTTTTGACGATTACAGAGGAAATGTTAATCCACATGTATATTCATCACTTAAACAACATAAAAGCTTTACATAAAATATAGAGCAAAATATATATTTATATGAAGTCTTCAAAAGGTCAGAAGATTAGGTTCGGTTTCGTTAAGCATTCACTGCTATCAAGGAAGAGATAAGATTTCTCACGAGCAATGTTATTGTCTTGGGTCTTCTGGTAATAAATCAGGACAATTTGTAGATAGTAATGAGGACAGTGGAAGCAATGGATGTCTTCGAGTGGCTGATGAGATATTTTGTTGATATGATGTCACAGAAAAATATCTCAATCTCAAGATTTGGAAGGTTGAAGCTTCAACTATAAAACTGTCTCAACAAAAAAATCGTTTTTTTTAAATAATGAAACTTTTATTCTTTTTTATTGAAAATGTAATTTTAAGTGTCAACGGTTGTCTTATTTCTGTGTGAAATATGAATGCGAAGATTACTGAAGGAATCTATACACAATTGGATCGTGTCTCTTAGTAAACACACATAACTGTCAAAACGAGGTTAGCAGGTGCAAAAGTCGAATGATTAATACATACCAATGAATTATCCGTGCTACTTGTGCTCTACTGACAACAATAAGTCTGGTAACAACGATGCGGAGGTCTTGTACGGGAAAGAAGCCATAAGATACAATTATTCTAGCGATATATTTGCTTCTTTTTCGATTGACATTAAAATAACTGACACTTTGATTTAATACATTTTCTAACATAAATTTTCTTTTACACATAATCTTAGAGATTTCTTTCTTAATCACCAGAAAAAGAATGTATCGACGAGGCGGTGCTAAAAAGTTATCAGCACAAATATGATGCTCTTCAACCATAACATGCAATCACTGGTTATTTGATCAGATTTGGGGCTGAGAACATTTCAACGCACTACACTTTGAATGTACACAGACATACACATGCACACACACATACACACAACACATACAATGCACACACAACACACACTTAGATACACACACATACACACAACACATACAATACACACACAACATACACTTAGATACACACACATACACACGCATATAAACACACACACATACACACTCATATAAACACACACACATACACACGCATATAAACACACACACACATACACACGCATATAAACACACACACATACACACGCATATAAACACACACACATACACACTCATATAAACACACACACATATATTACTTCAAGCGTGATTAAAGAGTACACTCGTATTTGAAACAGATGCCGGATTGCTTTACCGCTCGGCCATGAAGAACGTTATATTTAAGCCAGATTCTTTTTTACCTTTTTAAGGAAAGCATATCCTCTATACTCATATTATTTTTGTTCAAACCTCATACCAGGACAGTTTCTTATACGAAACGTAAAAAAAGCAATATCTAAAGAATGAATGGATTTATTTTTAATCTGACTGAGTAAAGAAGTAATATAATTGTCAAATTAAAAAAAAAAAATAAATCCATTAAAATAATATAAAAAAGGGGAAAATAGTCCATAGAAAATAGGAAGTTTCGATTCTATGTTTAAAGAAATGCATGTTTTTTCCCTGAAAAAAATTTTCTTTTGAAATGTTCGACCATTTGTGAAATTTACTAGTAATCGAATCAAATGAAAATCTGTAGGTGCTTAGTTTAGTGAGTATGTGGAAGTGGAAGAAGCTCGCTCCCCAACGGGTGGGCGTTGTTTTCCCGTGTCTACCCTTGAATTGTAATGCCACGATTGAACGTTCGGATAGTTTTTACATACTTTATGTTCAGAAAAGAAATCTTTCATACGAATGCATAAAAAAACTAAGTAAAAACTTCAATCACAGTAGCTTATTAGTCAAATTTAATGAAACTTCTATCAGATGGATTGCTGACCAAATGTACAACTATATCTATCTATCTATCTATCTATCTATCTATCTATATATATATATATATATATATATATATATATATATAGAGAGAGAGAGAGAAAGAGAGAGAGAGAATGAGAAAGAGAGAAAGCTATATATATATACACACATATATATATATATATATATATATATATATATATATATATAGAGAGAGAGAGAGAGAGAAAGCGATATATATATATATATATATGTATGTAGTAAAGATAAGAAATCCGTTCGTATGTAATCCAAGTGGATCCTAGTAGTATAAAATATTAAACTGAGCCACAAAAAGAGCTCAATGTATATATTATTACAGCTCAAATAAATTCCAAAATCACCTCATATGCGGAATAGCCTATTTCGGCAGACGAAAATATCGGTCATCTGTCTTATCAATGGATTGAGTTCGTGTCAGAAATAGAAATTTAGATGTAAAAGCTTAAAAAAAAAGAAATAAAAAAAAGAAATTATCCATTTCAATGTTTCAGTCAAACGAAAGGCACGATGCTGTAGTCATGAGAGTGGGAAAGGTATTTGTTTTAAAGGGAAGAAGTTTTATAAAATTAAACCAGGATATTAACCTTATGGCATTAAATTGGTGTTATATGAGGAATGAAATATTAATTTAAAACTAAAGAATAAAATATATATAATATATATATATATATATATATATATATATATATATATATATATATATATATATATATATATATATGTCAGTCCATGGCGATCGTCAGTCCATGGTGATTGCTAAATGCAATCGCCATGGACTGACGATTGCGTTTAACATGAAACAGACTGTCGCATTTGGATGTTAACATTAATGTCGACTTTTATATTTACATCTGTTCTATCTCTGATATTGAGCACTTTTATCCATACGTATATCATACCCTAAAACTATATTTTTATATATATATATATATATATATATATATATATATATATATATATATATATATATATATATATATAATGAACGTAATCTGAATTTTCCAATAAATGAAGAGAAATCAAATTTCTTTAGTGTTTAATATTTTCAATGATCATCATGAATGAAGTACAATTATTAATGACCTTTAATCTTATTTAGATGTTTATCACTAAGAACGAACAATAGCCACTTTGATCGGGCAACAACGAAGAGCAACAATATAAATGTCTTCACCATTGTTAGAACAGATTTGACAAGCCTCACCACATACAGTCGAGTCAAATTTCGTGACTGTAGATTTAATAAGAACAACAATATGAAACGGAAGCTTTTCTAAAAGATTTCAATAACAACAAAAAAAAGTTTTAAGATTGAAGAAAAAAATCGGTTTGACTTTAAAATTTGAATTAAAAAAAATATTTATTATTAACCGCTTCGTAGCGACTTAAAAGATAAATTATAAATTTAAGATATTGTTTTTTATACTCTTTCTGATAAAGCAAGCAAAGTTTCAGAGATGTTCATAACGAAAACAATGATTGATATATTTCACCGATATGACATCAGGAAAAATATTGGACTCAAAGGGTTAAATTTGTAAATATAAAATTTCATTATTTCTCTGTTTATGATTGAATTTTATTTTATGCATCATATCAGAATTTTTAATATTTTTTTCATGTTTACTGAGATATGAAAGCATAAACGAAAATACAGCTAACTTATAAAATCACACAAATTTACTTTTTCCCATTAAAAAATAAAACATATAATAACCCTGACTAAATAAGTGTTTATAAAAAATATTACGCAATCGTACTTCTTAAAATAATATAATTTTTATTGAGGAACTATAATTTTTTTAATATTGTACAAAACGTGTTTTAACATGAGTTTTTTTTTCTTTTCGGCGATTTCCGTGTTCATATCGAAATAAACGTTTGATTATCTGATTATAAGTTTCTGTATTTCTAGGATAACGAGTTATCATTATTTACATTCGAACTAATGTCCTTGTCTTTGTTGTTATTATCACAGTGATTCGGTCGTTGTGCCACGGGGAAAATTATCCGAGTGGATTAAAACGTTGGTTCACGAGATCTGGCAGGGTTAATACCAACTTAGTGGGAACAGGGCAAGCAATAAACGAGCAGTATTAAAAGAAGAACAAGATGAATAAACGGCTGAAGAAGGTAAGAGTGCAAAACGGTCGAAACGTTGTGACAATAACAACAAAGAGGGGAATATTAATCCGAATGCAAATTATTTAAATACATAGTTATAAGCTCAAACAATTTCATTTAGCTTTTTCTCAAATTAGTGATTATCATTATTATAGACTCATTT